>VYZP01044230.1:0-215859 GCA_013400635.1 Hypocryptadius cinnamomeus
TAATTCAGATTAAAATTATTCTCTTCCTAATCAGGAAGGGATCAAAGTATAAGATCTATGAGGAAAGCCTGGGAGAGCTGGAACTGTCTAGCCTGGAGTATTGAAGCTTTGAGGATTTTGCCCTCAAGTACGTATCAATACCTGACAGAAAGGAGTAAAGAAAACTGAGACAGGCTCTGCTCAGTGGTGTCTGTTGACAAGACAAGAGGCAAACTGAAACAAAGGAGGTATATGATTTGTATATAAAAACATGTGCCCTCAAACAAAGTAAAAGAACAACTTCACGTTTCAATTCTTTCTTTAAAATTACTCTTTACCATTCTAGGAAGTTACTGAACTACGCAAAATCTTCTAATATCAATTACTATTTTCTCCTAACAAGAGCCTAAATATGGATTCTGCTTTTAGCAGTATAAGTAATAAAGTATAAGGAGCAGGTTTTTTTTTTTTGGTTTTTTTTTGCTTAAGGAAGGAAAGGTAATTTGAAAAGCAGTTATCAGCACTTACTTTAGATAATCCATAGCTGCTTCATCAATACTTATCACACGAAGGGTGAAGAAAGGGTTCTGCTTAACACTTTCTGGAAGGTTATGATCGACACTTCGGAAAGTCAGATTGGCTCCCTGTTGGAAAAGCACACAATAATTTAAAAATAGGTTGTGTATTTCATACATAGAGGGGAAGGGGAAATAAAGAAAAGCAGCAAACTAAAAGCAAAGAATGCTGAGATTAAAATATGCAGTAGCTCTAACTACTAATATCTGGGCAGGCTTGGTTTAAAAAGTCTCCAAAAATCATTAATTTGGAAGGTGGAGAAAGAGACACTGTTACTGTGCAAGGGTCTCCACCATTTGGACTTTGTGAGAGATCTGCATATGTTAATGTCAGCCCAGAAAGCATGACTGCAGATATGAAGATTCACAGACACAGCATCATTCCAAAGAGGTACTGAACTCAGTGCAGTACATTTTCTGGATGACTTAATGATGCATATTTATTCAGAACACATTTCCATCTGCAGGCTGCAAAAATACACATGACAATAAAATATGAAAATCTCAACAAGTAGCTTTATCTTCCATATCATAAACTCATCTATTTCATCTTCGAAATTCTTAGGTGGTTGTACAAGCAGTTAGGATAGGCATGTGATTAGACAAAATACACTAAAAACTCATGTCACCATCTTTTACTTTCTACATTTTCTCTCACAAACATGGTTTTTCCTCCAAACTTCAGATTTGCAAGAGCATTTGAAGAATTTGGTGACACTCTGTACTTGAAAACCTGTTCGAGTATTTATAAACCATGAACACTTTAGCCAGTACAGAAGTACAGCAGTACAGAAGGTGCAATATGATTTTTAATCAGTCATCAGATTAGCTGGTAGACAAAGCTTAACATTGTTTCATACACTTGCTCGAAACAGCTGGTTGTTTACATTTCAAACTGTAGGCTAAAAACAATTAACCTGCAATTTCTTCATGTTTAAAAAATACTTAATCATTGCTTCGAGTTAAAAATGCCAGCAGACCTTGCAAAGATTATTTACTTTTAACAAGTACTCTGGTCTACTTCAGGACTCCCTCCCGAGTGGATCACTTCGTCCAGAAAAGGTCCACACTGTCAGCAGTCTTGTGCCCTCTAGGGGGACAACTGCAAAGTACAGCTTCATCTGAAACCTAAATTTGGAACCTCTAAAACGTGGAACAACAAAATAATCCAGACTTCTGAAAAATCTTTAATTCAAAAATGTCACTTAAGTGGAAGACTTTTGGTCTTCCCAGAAGGCTAGATCACAATTTACAATTCAAATATCCAAATATTACCTCAAAAAAATAGTATTACGTTCGGCAGAAGAATACTTACAACGTAGAAGTCACTAAGATCATAAGCTTTTCCCTTTCTTTGTCCACGTTGATGTTGATAAACTCCCTTCTGAATGAAAGGCAAGGCATTTGTCCTGTGAAATAATTCAAAACTGGCACTAAAATAATTACATTTATTTAAGCTTCTTGGATACAGTAAAATATGTTTTCTGAAACTCTTTTATAAAGTAATTCATCCTACCTGTTTTTTCCAAACTGTCGAAATTCATACACAGTAAGGGATTTGTCACACGCAAAAAAAAATCCAATCAACTCCCTGCAAGCATCATGACCATTTCTAGAAGGAAAATTGAGAACCACCTTTATGTTTTTTATCTATATAAATCCAATTCAACCCAAACATAAGTAACATTTAATTTGGAATCAGAATGGTTTGAGTTGGAAGGGACCTTAAATATCATTTAGTTCCAAAACCCTTGGCATGGGCCGGGACACCTTTCACTAGATCACTCTGCTCAGAGCTCCATCCAATCTGGCCTTGAAAGCTTGCAGGCATGGGGCATCCACAGCTTCTCTGTGCAACCTGCTCCAGTGCCTCACCACAGTAAAGAATTTCTTCCTAATATCTCATCTAAACCTGCCTGCTTTTAATTTGAAGCTGTTCCCCCTTGTGCTATTACTGCACACCCTTTAAAAAGCTATCTTCTCCAGCTTCCCTGCAGCCTTCTGTAGGCACTGGAAGGCTGCAAGAGGGTCTCCCTGGAGCCTTCCCTTCTCCTGGCTGGACAATTCAACTCTCTTAACCTGTCTTCCTAAGAGAGGTGCTCCATCCCTCTGATGATCTTTGTGACCTTCCTGTGGGTCACTCCAACGGGTCCTTCTCATGCTGGGGACCCCAGAGGTGGACAGAGCACTGCAGGTGGGGCCTGACAGGAGAGAAGCAGAGTGGCAGAATTCCCTCCCTCGCCCTGCTGGCCATGTTTCTTTTGGTGCAGCCCAGGAGGTGGTTGGTTTGCTGGGTCCAAGCACACACTGCCAGATCATGATGAGCTTCTCATCCACCAGCACCCCCAAGTTCTTCTCCTCAAGGCTGCTCTCAGTATCCATTTTATTTCCAATGTTGCATGCTGTACAATTTATTTTTTTAAAGAGCTCTTTGACTATTTTCTCTAACCCACCATGAAATTCAAGTTATGGATTCAGTCACGTATTTTAACTCAATATTCCATTCTCCATAATGCTAAAAACACCTCTTGAGGCTTCATGCTTTAGTATGCCAATGTAATTTTCACTGATTAACTAAAGGATTACATACACCAGGACTACTGCATTCATTGAGGTATATGAAAGTATGTTGCTGAATATTCAGCTGTGTCTAACAAGTATACAGCTCACAGCTGCAGAAAAGTATCACTTTCAAAACTGAAAAACAAGTTTATGCTACCACTACTCAAATCAGAATGTTCTAAGATTTAATACATAAGGAGCTATGAACAAGTTGCAAAGCCACTACTACTTATAGTAGTTGTCACTTCTAAGATAAGGCTAAAATCATTTTAAACAACTGAGATGCAACAGCTAAAAGCACTATTTTACACAGCCCCTGTGGTAACTGTCCTGAGTAGACCTATGGGTACGATGGTAACATAACACTGCTTACAGACCTTAACATTGTACAAAGGAACTGTAAAGCCACTCTCCATTAGCCACATCAAAATTTGTTTTACAGATGGACACCCACACATACTGTTTTCTTTCAACATAGGGAGCAGAAATATTCAGTGCAATTAATCCGTTCAGGAGAGTAATCCTCATCCACAAATTCAGAGCATTGAAAAGCTTCACAAAATTTGTGATTACCTCGATATAATCCTACTATCAAAGCGTAGTTTGTTGGAGAGCATATTCTCAGTTAGTCCTGATTTGGTCCTTATTCTGTGAAAATAATGCAGCATGTTAATGATACCTATATGCTCCCAGATAATTGTTACATAAAACTCAACCATTTTCAAACAGCAAAAACCATGGAATACAGTATCCTTGGCAACTGGCTGAGGAGATGATCCTTTGTAGTTGAATTAGAAAGCAACTTAGAGCTGTAGTGTTCTGTGATTATATAATATGAGAGTACATTCACAGAGAACATGGATATGAATGGGAAATTTTGTTTACATACACTTATATAAAGAATTAACCTTTAACTCTACCACCCACCACACTTCCATGAACCAATGCATTCTCTTGCAAAAATACCCAGGTGAGGGCATTTTTATCCACATAAATATTTTATATTGGCTCTATTACTAGTTCCAGAAATGAAGATTTGTCTATGTGATGGATGTAAGAAATTGAGACTGGTTTTGTTGTCTTTTTTTTCCTTTTTTTAAAAATACAAAGATGACATTTCATGAGAAAGACTTAAGAGCAGGATGTTAAAATCTGCACAAAGCAGAAATGCTTGCCTGAATGTTGAAAAAACAAAACAAATCTCAGACCTGCAGATTCATTTAATTTTATGGATCACAGTGTGTCCTCAGGGTTTTTTAAGTCCTTGGAGCAACTAGTTCAATGCTGACAGTCCAGGAATGCCATTTAAATGCCAATAGGGTTAATTATTGTAGCAGAAATCAAAACATGAAAGAAAAGTATGATTATTGTGAAGATCTACATTAGCATTTACAGATGCATATTTATGCAATTTATGCACCTAAGGATAAGAATCTCTAAATGGATTGCAAGCATCCAACCACTTGGAAAAGGCTGGCAAATCCTTGTGATTTATATTATATTATCAACATAAGCTTAACAATGTTCTCCCAGTTTTTATAAATTCTATTAATCAATCTTAATTCACAGGGAATTCACATAAAGAGGTCCCTGTAATCTCACTAGGCAATAACAATCACAAAAAAGCTACAAAAAAGGCCTCACATGAAGCTGGTGGATCCAAGCCAAAAACAGAACATTTGGAAAAGCAAACAGAACTCACAGAGCTAAAAAAAAATATATATATATATAGCAGAAAATTTATTTTTATAAACTTACTTTGTTTCATGGAGGGTCCTTTTTCTAAAACGCATTGGTGCCATCCCAGCTCCCAGAAGTCCTTGAGCTTCCTTGCAAGCATCAGAACGTGTGGACTGCTCTGGATCACTTATAACAGCTCTGACCACAAAGAGCAGGGAGAAGCCCTCTGACTGTTAGTATGGCTGGATTTCAGGTCTTACATATTTTTATGCAGGAAAGAAAACACCCAAAAATAATACAGTAATACAATCTTGGAGTGATTCATTAAGCTTGGATGAATTTGTGGGCCTAATTTATTGTTTATTTTTACAAATTCTTGAGTATATTTCACAAAATTAAACATATGCAATAATATTCTGGCAGTGCACTGCTGTGTAGTAATGTTAAATGCAGATACATATTATTTAAAGTATATTTTATATATCTTTATATAAAAGAAATCTTAGTATTATGAAGGTTTGTGGGGTTTTTCATAATTTCTACTATTTCTGTAAATATTCCATCAGTGATATTCTTTAACCATGGCTCCCTCCAAAATCAGTGATATCAGTTACTAGCACTGGTCAGTGACATCACCTCAGAATCACAGAGTAGCCTGGGTTGGAAGGGACCTTTTAAAGATCATCTAGTTCCAACCCCATGCTGTGGGCAGGACACCTTTCACTAGACCAGGTTGCTCAGAGCCCCATCCAGTCTGTCATCCAACAAAAACTTTGGCACTTCGTCCCTCAAAGTGCTAATGACACAGCTGAGAGGATCTCAAAGTCTCAACAAGCAGAAAGGAACAGATTAACTGGGTTTTGAACATTTTGATATTCTCTGTATCAGTTCAACAAGTAAACAAAAGAAAAGAACCTTTAAAAGTAAATGAGATGCTTGTTATGCTGTTGAAATGGTTATCAGAACAGAAAAAATAATTTTGCATGGCTATTATAGTTTTCTAAACTTGCTCTCTGATCTATACAGATACGTCTTTGTACACATCAGTTACACTGATTTAATTGCAAGATTTGCTCTACTAAAAAAATACTCAAAATACCTTTGTATTTCCTTAAATAGCTTTTTTTCATGCAACAGTTTTGAACTAAACTTTTCCGATTAACATCCTGATATCTGATTCCAATTTGTTTAGAAGTACTGGCAGAGTTATATTTGGAACATAAACAGAGATTTTTTAAATTATCACTTCATCCTGATGCAGCTGCAGCACTACTGAATATTGTTTTGACATTATCAACAGAGGGGTTCAGAGTAGGAGAAGGAAGACATGGAAAAAAATAAGGCAAAGCAGCAGAAGGAGGATAAACACAGAATAGGCATCCATGATCCAAGATGCACAAAGCTGTACATTCAATGCAACACCAGTAGTACTAAAACACTTCAACATAACCAGCATATTTTTAAGATCACCTCTGTAATAATCTTTAAAGGGCTATGACACAAGCCAAGCACTTATCTGAAAACTGGGGGTTTCAACCCTGTATAGTTCCATAATTTTAATCCTGAGGATTAAAACTGGAATTTAACATTGTGTTTCATGACAGTCTTATTTCCCTCAGGCAACCTTCTTGTCATGTCAGCTTTTAAATAGTGTAAAACTGTTAATAGACTTTCAAACAATATAGGTCATTTAAACTGCCATTGTGACAGAAACAAATAAAAACTAAAATGGTGAAGTGCAACAACATTTCAACTTCAAAATCTTAGGATTTGATGGGCTGGAACACCACTGCGGATATCTCCAGAGACTGTAAACTATGCACAGAATGCAAAATAATCTAGACATACCCACAGATAATTTTTTGTAAGTATAAAGTAACATGAAACTATATTAAACTAGCTTGCATCTTCTTATATTGTCATAACCAGGCAGCTTGCATAAAGCCCTGAATTATTAAAGCATGCTTAAAATAGAGGGATCTTTCTGCACAGAAGCAATGCTTTCTTGAAGCTAAAGGGATAGCAATGAAGGCAGGAGATCTTACTGTACAACCTGGACCAACTCAGTTTATAATAGTGCCTTTTTTCCTACATGCACAGCATTGGTGTAATACTCCTTTATGCCTGAGAGGTGCTGTTTCAGTATTAATAAGGGATTAATAAATATTAATAATGCTAAGATTTTTAGAAAGGACAATAAATATTGAGGACATGTAATTTAAAAGATCAGGCATTCATGTATTTTCTTGAGGTGCAAGAGGGTTATTTTCGAGAGCTAGTACAGACCTTAAAATACGTTAAAGCATAAAATTAGGAATTATTTCCAGAAAAAAATAACATACACATGGCACTTGAAACTGATATTTTAAGTTGCAATAAAAAGCCTTTCACTTAAAGAATTTTTGCAAATAATAATACTACATAAGATTTCATAAGACTTGGAATAAGATGATCAAAACACCTCTTAAGGAAGGAAAGCCAAACACTAACGGATCTAAATTCTTCTGTAGGGAAAATTGAAATTTTACATTATAAATTCATTTACCTACATAATTGATCAACCATGACTTGTTCTACAACAGCCTGTTTTCTCCTCTCTGCAGCAACATCCTCCTGCAATGAAAAACTGGCTGAGAAGAAGTGAAATATATAATAGCAGGCACTTCAAATAATAAGTTACCCTTTAAGACAGCATTCAGAGGTCACAAACTTACCCATGCCACAATTAATATTTTTTTTACATTTTAATACAGTCTATTTGCATAAAAAATAGTCATATAATATTCTCTGCTACAATTTTTTGTAGCAGAGAATATTATATTTATTATTCTCAATTAATTTTTTTTTACATTTTAATACAGTCTATTTGCATAAAAAATAGTCATATAATATTCTCTGCTACACACTCAATTTGTCTATGCATATTAGTTGTAATAAATATGAGAATTCTAGTATTTAAGTTTACAGACAAAATCCTTATTTCTGTATTGTTTCTAATACACTCTGTAAGTACAATAGAGCCCCAGGAGACTCACTTTATTCCAGGTTTTTCAGGTGACACAGATTCCAACTCAGAGAATAAAACTTTACCTCCAGCAATATTTAGTCAAAAAAATCCTTTTAAGATTTAGTCTCAGTTGCAAGATTTTTTTTCCTGCATGCCACAATAATTTTCTGCTGAGACAGGTCAATCCAAAAAACCTTTCTGGAAATATCATCCTAAAGGGAAAAGGGGATTTAACATGATCTTCTTATTATTTTTATTAGAATAACACTGATCTGTAACCTTGTGCCATTCACTGTAAAGTGTGCAGACATTGATCATAACCTGTTACTCAGAGAAAAACCAAAGCACAAGAAGATGGCCCAGGATAGTATGGAGGCCACCAAGAATAACCAGGCCTCAGCACCTCTCTTAATCTTCCACATTCCTGAAGTTTTTTACTGCATTTATTTTGTCTTTTATTTCAAGAAATTAATTTTGTATAAGAGAAAATTGAGAAAAGAGATTATTGTTACTGAGGGGGTTAATGCAAACTTACTTTTTTAAGATATAGCCAAACTAAAGATATTTTTCTAATTGCTCTTGTATGCAAAGCCAATTCTAGAGAGATCTAGCCTTTGTGTGGAGAAAGAACTGAAAATTTCCCATGTACCTATAAGAGACAACTCCTAATTCCACAGAGATATTATGGGTAGAATTCACAATCTTCAAATAAATACTGACTGGCACTAGTCAAAAAAAAAAAAAAAGCCAAATTGAAAAAACCCAAATAACTAATGCAACACCAGACCAGCTGTTGGTTATTCCAAACTAATTTTAAGCCTTAGAAGATTTTGGAATCATAAGAGATAGGAGGATTTTTAGTTTGATTTCATGTTTTATTTTTGCACATATCAGGTGCAAAAACTACAGGGTGCTTTATTCTGAGTTATTGATTCTTTACTCATTTACTATTGCAACAGAGGTATAAAAAAGAATGATTTAAAGGAGGACATGGTGATAGTATAGATCAGTATTTGTTATAACATATTCCATGGACCCGTCTTATAGATCCAAACCAGTTAGCATGCTGAAAAGAATTTGATTTTTAACGAAACAAAGAAAAACTTTCACCTTAAATTTCAATTGAATATTGGGTCACTGAATGTAATCTCTCATGAAACATCTTCCATTCTGCTCTTAGACAAAAGCTCTACTATGAAATTACAAAAATGTGGAGGGCAGAGGCAAACATTGAATTTGTAGCAGCTCTCACTGCAAAAGTAGTTACTGTTGTTCCCTAAATATGAGCATTCAGAGGAAACCAACCTTCTTCAGAGGTTATATATGAAATCTGTTGGCAATGGGCTGTGAACAAACTGAACTGGAAAGGACCTACAAAGAAAATCGAGTCCATCTCCTAGCACCACACAGGACCATCCCTGAATCACACTGTGTACCCAAGGGCATTGTCCAAACACTTCTTGAACTGTCAGGTTTAGTGCTGTGACACTTCCCTCGGGGAGCCTGTTCTGGTGCCCATCTACCCTCTGGGTGAAGAACCTTTACTTGATACCCAGCCTAAACCTCCCCAGACACCACTTCAGGCCATTCCCTCAGGTCCTGTCACTGGTCACAAGAGTGAAGAGATCAGTGCCAGCCCCTCCTCTTCCCCTCATGAGGATGTTGAAGACCACACTCATGTCTCCCCTCAGTCTCCTCCAAGCTGAACAGAACAAGCGACGAGATATCTGCTCCTCATACAGCTTCCCCTCAAGACCCTTCACCATCTTTGTTGCCCTCCTTCGGACACTCTTTAATAGTTTAATATCTTTTTTATATTTTGGCACCCAAACCCGCTCCCAGCACTTGAGGTGAGGCTGCCCCAGTGCAGAGCAAAGCAGGACAGTCCCCTCCCTTGCCCGGCTGGTGATGCTGAGCCTGATGCACCCCAGGACAGGGCTGGCCCTCCTGGCTGCCAGGGCACTGCTGACTCTGTTCAACTTGTCATCGACCAGGATCCCCAGGTCCCTTTCCATGGCACTGCTCTCCAGCATCTCATTCCCCAGTCTGTCCTTACATCCAGGGTTGTCCTGTCCCAGGTGCAGAATTTGGCACTTTCCCTCATTGAACTTCATGTGTCTGGTGATTGCCCAGCCCTCTGATTTGCTGAGGTCCCTCTGCAGGGCTTCCATGCCTTCGAGGGAGTCAGCAGCTCCTTACAGCTTTTGTATCACCTGTGACCTTGCTCAGTATCCCTTCCAGTCCTGTGCCCAATTATTTATGAAGATGTTGAAGAGCATAGGGCCTAAGATGGAGCCCTGCAGAACCCCACTAGCAAAATTTCATCCCAAATTACAGAAAAATCAAGAGAAGTTCTACTTTAACATTTGACTTTTCAGTAATGATTACAGTAAAAGGACATGTTAACATTGTGTATTCTTGAGCAAAATTTTCAGGAAAATGAAATGCCAACAATTGAGGCAATACATACAAAATGGAATTAATGCACATGCAGTTACTACTGCCAGTTTTTTCCAGTATTCTACCACTATCAGAAGCTGGACCTAGGTAAGCCTGAGATGACCCTCAAAAGAGAGAGTGAGTCAGCCTGTGCTGGCCATGAGTGCTAATGAATAACAAAAGGGTTCTGAAGAGCTTCAGTAACACCTTGCTCAGACACCTGTTGGCTTCATTTTAAAGCATGCCAGCTACAGAATATCTTATAGTTCTGCACTGCTCCCTTTCTCAGGGCTTTCACTTTTACTTGCTTTAGCATTAAGTAGTTACTCTAGGGATACTTCAAGACTTTTTTCCATTATCTTTAGCCAATAGTATAGATTTTTAAATTTATTCTAAAAATAAAAGCTTAAGTACTTCCTCAAAAGATTTTCTTGTCATGAAAATTTACATTGACCTCAGTAGAGCAATATATGCATTCATTTCAACAAGACTAGAAATCAAATAAATGGTTGCAAGGATGCAAAATTAAATGCATAGTGATGAGCAAATAAAATTAATTAAAATTACTATTTACTTTAAAAAATTATGAAATTTCTCATGGTTTATTATTCCACGAGAAAGTTAGAATGCATAATCCCTTTCAGCAATCCCTTCAAAAACCAGTTATAAAAGCCATCACTCTGCATATGCAAATACTGAATCATGCAATATCAAATCAAAGTTCTTCATCCTTGTAAATTATCCTAAATTCAAGGCCTCAGATGGGCAAGACTCCTATTGTTCATTCCCAAAAAACAGTAAAATTCACATCCATACAATAAATTAAAGAAGTGTATTGGGTACACCCATGTAAGGAAAGTTTTAATTCCCCTCTCTGCATGCTACTGAGTCCATGGTGGTTTCCAGACTTCAGGGCTCCCTTCTTCCTTCAGAAAGGATCTGACGAAAGACCAGAGCAAAAGCAATTGAAAGGAGAGGCTAAGGGAGCTTGGGTTTGTTTAGTTTGCAGAACCAGCAGCTATGAGTCATTCTGAAGGTACAAAGAAAAGAGAACCAAACTTTTTTGACAAATGCCAAGAGTATAATAGGAGGTAAAGGTTCCACACTGAGCCTTGGGAGGATTGGTGTGGACAATAGGAAGAACTTCCTCACACAGAGAATAGCATGTCACATGAAGATGTTGCTTAGAGACTCTGTAGAAGCTCCACCCCTAGAGCTTGAAGACAGAGCCGAAGTTGTTGCTGACTTAATATAATACTAGCTGATGGAATTATGGAATCCATGGAACACTGAATACAGGCTCAGCTAAAAGCTACAGATCAGAAGAAATCATAGAATCATAGAATATCCTGAGCAGGAAGAGATCCACAGGGATCATCCAAGTCCAGCTTCTGACACTGAATGTAACATTATGTTTAGATTCACTCAACCACCTCAGTTATTCTTAGTTGTATGA
Source organism: Hypocryptadius cinnamomeus (assembly GCA_013400635.1). Lineage (NCBI taxonomy): Eukaryota > Metazoa > Chordata > Aves > Passeriformes > Zosteropidae > Hypocryptadius > Hypocryptadius cinnamomeus. The sequence goes on from VYZP01044230.1 coordinate 11,699, forward strand.
ATGTATCTGTATCTATTACTCATAATTCGTGTTCTCATTTATATCAATTACTGCATAAAATGCAAGCAATGCTCACTGGATTGCTCAGTTCAGCTCCCATTGAAAGAAATGTTTAAACTCACATACATGATTTCAATGGGTGCAATTACATACTAGACCCAAATCTCCAAAGGCATAACTTCTGTTGAACATCTGGGAAGCCATTCTCCACATCTAGGTGGTTAACAGCATAATATCAGTCCAAATACTTACAGCTTGTGATTTCCTTATGTTGTGCTGCATTTTATAAGGTTTGTTTGTATAGCATTGTTGCAGGAAAGCTTTCTTATCAAGGGTTACAAAATCATCATGTCCATCTTCAAGCTGTGTACCCTACACAAAAATACATTATTTTTATAACTCAAATTTAATGAATTGTAATAAAAACAAACTAAAAAACCCGCACATGTTTTCCTCAACAATTTATTTAAAAATACTACTTTCTTCTTTACTTTTTAAAATGTCTACTTCTTCCACTTCATGCTAACTAAAAGAGATTTTTTTTAAGCCTAGCTTTCTACAGAAACTGAACTTACAAGGAAAGACTAGAGAGCAAGATTTGTATATTTTGAATACTTACCAGTTTTCATTTATACTGCAATAAATAATACATTTTAAAAATCTCAAAAATACTGTGTTCCTACAAGCTTTGTGAAAAAACAGCAGCAAGTCAGAGAAAGCAGACTTTAGTATCTCTGAGGAGACAAGAACTCATCCGTTTTCTGTTCTGCACAGGAACAGCCAAGTGGAAGCAGAGGATTTGCTGTTAGGTATAAAGCTTTGAGCTCACTGTAGAGATACTGCTTTGTGACCAGTGAAGAAGTTAAATATAGCCTAGACAGGGAAAGGCCAAAGCATGCTACTGGTCCTAATAGACTTGTAAACCAGTCCCAGAGTATTACAGAAAATTTCCTACGTGGACAATATGAAAAAAAAGGATACAGGAAGTTTTGACAGAAATAGTTTAGCAATCTCCTCTATGAACACCTTCTTTACACAAAAGGGAAGTTACTACAAGTTCCATGAATCAAGCAAAACAAGTGTATTGAAATCTTTTTATTTATTTATCTAATCAGGTAGTGATAATATCTAACACAAAATAAATGTTCTCATAGACATTATATTAAAATCTGTGAACAGAATTAACACACATGCTTCTAGTGCTTAGCAAGTATCTTTCTGGAACCCAAAATCACGAGAAAAAAAAAAAGCCAGTCCTCCTTTTTCTCTCCCAGCATACATTTGCCATCTATTTTTCATTTTCAGATAACTTGGCTCCTCCTGTAAATACCCTTTTGATGGGCTTGCAGTAGTGCATATAAAGGAGTCACTCCTTGAAAAACAGATGATATGGGTATCAGACCAGTTCATAAGAGTGAAATCATTAGAAAAGGGTAAAAAAAAAGCAAAATACCAAACTATAACAAATCTCCAGAACAGAAAGTCTTATCTGCCACTAAACATAAAACTAAACCACAAAATACCTCAACTTTTTTTCATTCACCTCTAATTCACAGAATGTTTATTAATAGGTTTTTTCAGGTGCTTCTTTATCTGATTACTAAAAGCACAACAATGAAGAGAAAGCTCTTTTAAAGCTGTCTACGATACATGAAACAATCTTTCTTTTGAAAAACCTTCCCTTTTCATTCTACTGAATGTTAAGAAAGTAAATTCAGTAAACTCATTGTTATTCATCACAAACCTTTTCTTTGAAAAGCAATGAGCACAATATGTTCTATCAACATTTGCATACTTAACTTTCCATTATGATTCTTAAATGGTCATCTACCCTCAGCAGAATCTAGCATTCAACCAGTCCTCACAGCTGTTGCTTACTTAGGTTTCCTGCTTCCTTACACCTAAAATGTTCTTCTTTCCCTGTTCAACCACTCTCCTCTGCTATCTCTTCCAAACAAGATGAAAGTTGGGGTTTTTTACCCCTTTGTTTTCCAGTTTCTCTCCACTGATCTACCCTTCTTTCCACCTTAATTTGAAAACACAAAAGAAACCTAGCAGAATTAGTACACCTTGCAGTCCAGCTGTACTGAATCTTATACAACATCAAAACAAAAAGTACAGATAATATCTTTTGTTATTTTAACCCCATATTCCTTTCCATTTTCAGTGTTAATAGTTCTCTAAGGAACAGGTTAAATCTTTCATTTCTCCTTTTTCAAGTCCTATACACAGTCCCAATTAACAGAATAGTAATTAAAGTACTTCTAGATTTAAAATAAAAAAAGCTTGAATGAATTTCTGGTTTTGGAAATAACACTTTACCAAGATCTTCCTGCTGTCTCTCCTCTTCTTATAAGCTTTAAGTTCTTCCTTATCAATCATGCTAACCTTCAGGCTCAGGCTAGAGGTGCACTAGGAAGGCCAGTGTTACTTTCCTTACCAGGGAACACAACCATACATAAATTATCAGAGCACTTCGGTTTGTCTCTCTGCAACAACTGAAACAACCTTCCTACAGATTATTTCATCCTCAACTTTAGATGCTAAAATTACATGTTTTTATTTCTTTAAATAAAAACATGACATTAATTACATACATGTGCAAACCTTTCCAAACAGTGTAATTAAATAGTGATGCACATTTGCTATTTAAAAATGCAATTTCTACTTTGCCAGCTACCTTTATTGAAGTGTCTGGACACTGGAGGTGGTCTTTTTTCTTTTCTGCAATTCTCTGAGGATGTTGCTCATATTCTTCCTTCGTACCTGCTTCATACTGACCATGCTTCGGTTTGGATCTGTCTGTGAGGGATGGCAGCTTTTCTGGCCTTGACTTCTGCTCCAAAACAGGATGTTAAAGCAATGAGTAATCAACATAAAAGCCTCTGTCTGGTCTATTGAATGCAAATAGCATTTTTTTAGTTCCTATCCAGTATAATGTCTGAAACTTTTTGGCATGCTGCTCCAAATTCAGAAAAAATGCAAACAGGACTGCACATTCAGGTTTAATTTTCATTGAGTTCTTCAAATTCTACCATTTTTAAATCTAAAACACACACTCAAATGGTTTTACATTAACTTTAAAAAAGAAGTCAGATTTAGTGGTTCTGCCTTATAATATCACTAAAATGGAAATTCTGACATTTGATTTTTGGATGGCTGAAAATGGATGGATATTTTTCGGTCAGAAGGTCTAACACTCTTGTATGGCCCATGAGAACTGGGACACTGCTCCTTAGAACAACATCAGCTGCACAGCTGAGTACCTTTCTAAACTTACACCCATTTCAGGGCTCTGCACAACAGAGGCTGGCATCAGCAGAAAGAGCAGCAACGACAGAAGTCCAAAATTCCATTCTCTTCTGTCTCCCTGAGTAACTAACACCTTCAATATTTAAGTTATATCCCTTCAGTGCTAACAAAAAAAAAAAAAGTAAGGTGGCTTTCTCTAGCATCTCTACTCAACACTTGCAACTCATCTTGCAACAACAGTTTACAGTCTTCCTCTAGAAAACCATTTCTCAAAACCCAAAAAGATTTATGGTTTTGAAGAGCCAACTTTCTCCTTCAAAAGAGGATTCACATCCCTTCCCTGGTTAATTCCTGAATTATAAGAGTATATTTAATTTTTTCTTCCAAAAGTGACCTATTTTAGAAAGATTTACTTACACAGTTACTGAAGAAGCTGGAATCTATCTGGCTCAGGGAAAGCTTGGTCAGAGCCCCAGAAGCAAGAAATGCAGAAGTAAAGGCCTCTCAGAGGAATGCATTAAAATATTTTAAAACAGCTTAAAAATCTTCACCAAAAAAAAAAAAAAAANCTTAAAAAACTCAACCAAAAAAAAAAAAAAAAGATGGGGAGCAAGTCAGGCAAAAAAGGGAGAGAGGAAGAGGGAGAAAGAGAGACAGAAAGAGAAAGGGTAAGTAAACAGAAGATACATTCCAATACTTTGAGCACTCAGTATTTAAGACATAATGAAGGCAGAAAGGAAGCAACAAGAGATAAAGGAAAGGGAGAAGAACCCTGAGAAACAAAGTCCCTCCAACCTTCTAATAGCACTCCTGCAGCTTGACAGAGTTATACGTACAAACTCTGTTTAAAAAAAAACTGGTAAAGCAAGCAGTGTAAGCATCCAGACCCAAAAAGGCCATAACAACTGAAGCATGTTTGCACTGCATATTTACAAGGCAGGAGAAAGGAAAATAACCTATCTGTAGTTACATATTTACAGTTACATCTTGAGACACGTATAAATACATATATTGGGCACATATTCTAAAAACTAGAATATTCTTAGTATATTATTCTAAAAAGACCAAAAAGACACTTAACATTTCAGTTTTTACTTAAATGAAATTGTTTTTCAAGTAGAGAAACCATTTGGTTATACAGGGAAAAATACAAAATAGTGATCTTGGCAGATTCACCTTGAACTCCAGCCAATCTGGAGTCCTGCCCTTCAAGTTCCTATATTATTTGTTTCAAGGAGCACAGGTTATGTACAAATTAATTCAAAATTGGTTTTCCTCCTAGTTAAAATCCTGGGTTTTTTTTTTTAAACACTCATTTGGATATTTCTTAGGTTTACATAAGTTAAATATTTTTGATATAATGGACTCCTAATCAGTGTAATTTTAATAGTTTCTCCAATAAGCTAGTTTCTGTCACATAAAAGAAATTATAACATATGACAGTTTCAGACCATATACCATAGTACTGAACAGATAAGACTTTTTGTCAGTCTGTATTTTTTCAACTTCTTTACCTCCATTTTGTTCTGACACAATTTTCTAGACACCTATTTAAAGGAAAGCAGGAAATAAGATGTATCATGATCAAATAAAAAATTGTGACATTGATTTTGTTCATAATTAATTCAGATATAAGAATTCAAAAGAACTCTTTTCCTGCGTTCAGGGAAGTGTAATAACTGAGTAATTAAATTAACTCTAAAAACTTTTACAGTGGATATTGATCCTGAACAATGTTGCACTGTACTGTAAATCAGAGTATTAGCATCTGGGCTCCTGATTTTCCTAGCACCTAAGACTAGAGGTGATTAAGTTTTTTAGTCATCCTGGGGCAGGGGGGAAGCTAACATGATGAGGAAATTTTAACAATAAAAAGAGTGTCAACAAATTAGACACAATTCCAAAGTTTATGTCACAGTTCTGTTTTAAAGACAACAGCCCTAAGAAAAAAAACAAACATTAAATGGCTGCAAGTAACTCCAAAAGTTTTCTTTTCAGCAGAAGTAACTACTGTTCCATAGAAATAATACTTAATGTTTGTAAACACAGATTTTGTCTTCAATCATATACTTACTACTACTAATCTTTGTTATTTCTACTGTTAATATAGTTCTTAAAAAATAAGTAAAACAAAAGGGTAAGTGCATCAATCAACAAAGAGCTAAGCTATGTAATAAAATATTTTTTCTAAATATTCTAAAGAATCTCAGTAAGAGGACTTTGCTAAAAATATTTTGGACCAACAGCACTTGGAGATATGAGCTTAACCAAAAGAACTTACATTAAAAAAATATATGCATGCTTTTCTAAATTACTGCTAAAGGGGTATATTATAAAGATATTTGTAGTGACAGACTGACATGTTGATGCTGTGCATATGGAGTCTGTAATGACGTTCTCCACTCTGAAGATGAATCTAGCTGGCACCTATGAGAAGAACTTCCAGTGTACAGTTTGTAAGAGTCCCCATCCTGAAATCACAGGAAAAAAAGGACAAGTAATCATAATTGCTTTATATTCAGAGTGATACTTTTATAAATTCCTGAAAAATGTGAATTGTAAAAATTTATTGAGACAAAATTAATTTACAATTACCTCTTCATCAGAATCTCCCAGCCTCCCTAGATCTAGGCATGGCACCCTGCAGGGAGTTAAAACAATTTTAACAGCAATATATTCCCTTATTTTTTAACTACAATAAAAGCACTGCCTATTAGTTATTATTAGGTCCTTCACAAAAATTTCCATGCAACTGGATATGGCCTACTCAGCAAATCTCTATTATCCCCTCTTGCTTCAGCTCAGCAAGGGGCCACAGAGCTTCTCCTCCCCAGGAGCAAAGTACCCTGTCAGCTGAAAAGGATCCTTCCCTACTCCCACATTGGTTTCTCTTCCCTGCCCAACAGGAGCTACTGCAACATGATCATAAATGAGGGGTGCCTTACTCTTGCCTCCCACGGCACATCCGTGTCAACACTGCTCTATAATCAGTCAACGGAGAGGCAAAAGGGAAGCAATCGCTACTTGGGATGCAAATCTTCTGAACTCTCCATAGGAGATGAACACAGTAGAAGACAACCATACCTCAGGATTTTGTTCTGCTTAAAGAAATGAAAACATCTCCAATTCATCAAAGCATCTCTATGCCTTCTGCCTTTACTCCAGGCATATTGCAGAGCACCATGAATACATATTTTTTTTATATTTTACCACCAATATTTGCAATCAGCTCTGTTATATCTTCTTGGAATAAGACAGTTCCTTATCTTACAGTCTTTTTTATTAAATAATGACAGACAGAACACAGAAATTGGAATGTTTTGACTTTGGTTGGAAGAATCAAAGGTCAGTGACAGACACTTATAAAATAATTACATACATTGGCTCTAAGGCATTTCAGTAAACAAAACTGGCTAAACTATCAATCATGGTCCTTGGAAGAGTAGATATCCCTTATGTGCCAAAGTCGTTATAAAGGTTTTAAATTTTAAAAGCACAAACAAAATTTCCCATTGCTTCTAAAAACCCTTCACAACAGTTTCTCTCTATTTTTTACTGTAATACTTGTAAAAGCAGTCAATAGCTAAAATACCATTTTTCTCCTTTTGCAGACACATTAAAAATATTCAGGAAAAACAATGTATAAATATGTAGAACTGAGTGACACCCTCTGAAGAGGATAGAGCCTGGTTCTTCTTGGTGGTGCCCAGCAATAGGACAAGAGGCAAAGGACAGAAACTGAGGCACAGGAAGTTCCACCCAATAAAAACTTCTTCACCACAGGTGACTGAGCACTGGAACAGGTTGCCCAGAGAGGTTGTGGATCTCCCTCACTGGAAATACGCAAAAACCATCTGGATGCAATCCTGAGCAATGTGCTCTGGGATGACACTGCTTGAGCAGGGAGGTTGGACCAGATGGACCAATGGGTGAGACCCAATGCGGTCTCTTCCATCTTTACCCATTGTGTAATTACACCTCCACTCAGCCAAACATAAATCAACTTAATTCCAAAGTAAATAATACATCAAATATTCTACTCCAAATATAAATCACAGAAAACAAACCTATGATGGAATTCCTATTCATGGAATACTAAGTTGCATGTCACTACAAATGCAAATGCATTGAGTTAATAATACACACAATTAAACAAGCTGATCAGAAATAGAAACAGAACTTACTCTGGTGGGCGAGGACTGTGTGTAGCCTGTGTATTTGGTCTCCCGCCCTAAAAGAATGACACATTTTTACATACCCAGGGGATCCAGATCAAAATACATAGTTCTCCCGTTTCAATTTCTCCTTAAATAATTAAAATTAGAGGCTTAAAGTATCTGTTCAACATACTTGACTAATACACTACTAACAAGGGGAAAAAAACCAAAAACTTCTCATTGAAATCTAATTCTTACACATCATGAGACTAGCAGACTGAATATTCATCATGACAGGAAGACTTCCAGCCATTAAGAATCTAGACAGCATCCACATCAGCTATTAATAATATATTAAAAATAATGTGTGCTCCTGAGGCTTTGTACCGTCACTGCTCACAAGGTTTTAGGTCACATTGTCCTTGTTGGGTGGGAACCAACCCTTAAACCAAAACCACAAGACTGACAGCCAGCTGGCTCACAAGGAGCTAGCTCAGACCCCAAAGAACCCCTGATATTTGGTGTAACTGCTTCATCTCAGCTTTACTATAGCAGTTGTGATGATGATTAGGCAGTTCACTTTATTTATTTTGCAAGGCTGAATACCACACCGATCTCCAAACTCAACTGAGCAAGAACATAGCAAGAAAAGAGACTCGAGCTAAAGCATCACCTATCCCCCTATGGCTTTTGAAAACAGCTAGCAGCAAATCCATAGGGCAGGCTGCTTGGGGCAAGCACAAAGTAACAATTCACCTAACTGGCCTCCCAGTCTGAAAAAAAAGAAAATTGTTTGGGAACGTTCAGAACCAGGGCTAACATTTTTGCTTTCACACTTCTCGGCTCATAAATCTCAGCATCATAGCCTAAACTGAGCAGAATCCTATTTCCAGCAGTGCTCGAACATCCTTCACGAACTGAGAGCGAGCACAGAACTGTAACTCCTTTCTTGCCATCCAGCCTTGTAGCTGCTCCCGAAGCACAAGTTCGGCAACACTACCCTCTAGTGACTCCAGAAGGAGCCCGGGTAGCCAGGTTTGAGAGCTCTCCGCACCTAATGAGCACCGCCACCCTCCGGTCACCTACCCAAGACCATCAAGGCATCAAAAACAAGGCATTACATCCCACATTTATCTTTTTTCTGTACTATTTTAACTGTGGTGAGGCAAAGAACACAGCTAATTCTAGATGTTAAAGCCTTAATATAATTTTTAGAAGTCAAAAAATCAGGAAGAAGGAAACAAAAAACTTTGTGAACACTGGGGTGAAGCACATGATTTCAGCATAATTTTAAATTAAGATTTACTTTTGCAAACTACCAAAAATCATGTGGACTAGAGGCTAAATTTGGAAATTTAGTTGCACAAGAAAGAAAGAGAAAAGGGATGAAAGATTAGAGGGAAAAATTACATTTCTTTTACAACTTACACTAAATGCCCCAAATGTTCTTGCTGTCCACAGGTATTTAATTTTCAAAAATTTGGTTAAAACATTAACAGTAACATTATAACATTGATGTATTAACGTTTAAAAAAGGTCTTTTTTCATTCCAAATCAAACTGAAAAGAAGACCAGCAACTTGGCAGTCAAACTCCAAAAATTCCTAATGGGGTTATGCAACAAAGAATGAAGTAAAACTGGTGCTTGGGGGCTGAGGGAGGATTAGCAATTAACTTTTGTTCATGGACACAAAGTACACAGTATCTGTGAGAAAAATCAACTGTTACTAACAATATTAATATTTACCTTAGCAGTAAGGAAAATAATGGCCCTCAGAATCCAAGATCATATTCATAGGGACTATCAAAAGCTAGCCCTAAAGTTTCTACTACAGTGAACCTGTGAGGGTTGCACACCTACCCTATTTTAAAGCATAGACGTTAGGAATACCTGGAAAACGTAATTTCTGTCCATACTGAACACAGAGCACTGAAATTCATTTTTCATGTCAACCTAAAATCATGCCTTTTCAAATTATATTTTGGGGGCTGCTTTACTTTATTGCTGTCTTGCAAAACAAAAACACAGACACACCTGTTGTCAGTTGCACCAACAGCCAGAGACAGCACACAGTACATGTTCAAGCCTCTGTTGCTCTTAACTGCAAGTACTAGTTCATTCTTAAATCCCCCACATTCCAATTAAGTACTCGGAGTAGCAGTTATTCTAGGATAGCTGTTTATATTGGAATTTCTTGCCTTCATTTGAGAAGCTGTCATGTTAAACTATCCCTTTCCAACAAAAATAATTTCTTTAAAAGGTGTCTTCTCTATAGAGTGGACTTTAACCTCAAACTAAGAACCTTCTGAAGTATGATTAAAATATTTTTTAAATGTCAAAGTAAGGAAGAAAAACAAATCACAAGCCTTCCATTGGCTACCTGACATTTCTTCCCCCTCAATGACAACTCAGCCTTTCTTCGAGGGGATGCAGCAACTCCTTTAACTTCCAAATCCATGCAAATTCAATGGCTGGCAGCTTTCAGAAAAAAAACCCTGAAAAACAGAAAATACTATTAAGAAAAACATGTATCATTTTATCTAAGTACTTCTGAGGAAAAAAATAGTTACTGCATTAGAGGGAATTTTGGTATTGTCTTCAGCCAGCTATGAAATGCTGTTGGTTTCTCTTAATTTCAGTCTTTTATCACTAATGCTTAACCAGATTCCCGTTCAAATTTATGTTTTTGCCTCAAGCTTAACTCCCTCTTTCCCTCTACACCTATCTATACATTCTCATTCCAGTATTACTAATTTGTTACCCCTTGGCAACATCAAACCTTTTGTACTCTGCACTCACAACCGCTGCCTGGCTGTCCATCGCTCAGTGCCCTGGGAACATTGCAGGAGGACGGACGGGCCGTCCCGGCACACTGCCAGCCTCCGAGAGCTCCAGGGTGACAAGCCACCAAGCATTCCTGCTCTGCTGGCTTCTCCTTCCACGCAGCCGGTTTTGAACCAAGATCCCACCAACCAGACACTCCATTTTCCAGTGAAAGGCTGACGGCACTGAGCAGTTCCCACTCCCAGGCACCTTTTCCTTTCCCGAGCAGGAGCAGGGCTGCAGGGCCTGCTCGGAGTCCGCACAGCCCTCCCGCCGATCCCCTTCCCCAGGGCACGGAGAATGACCGCGCACGGCCAGGAGGCTCTCCCGGAATGGAGCATCCTCCCACCGCGGGGCGCAGTGGGGAGACAGCGTTGTTAATGGTTCACACGCTGAGATTACTTTTATCAAACAGCAATGCCGTAAAAGGCGGAATAAACATTATGAGCTCAGCAGCTCCACGGAAATGATGCATTTTCCCAAGAGAGGCGCGGGCCCCCGGCGGGCGGGGGCTGTGTCTCACCGCAGCGGTCCCGGGGCGCACGGCCGGCGGACCGGCCCCGTCCCGCACCCCCGCACCGTGTCCACGGCCGCTACAGCAGCGCGGAGGGGCCAATCCGAGCCGGGCCTCGCACCAGAGCTGCGCAAGGTGCGCCTCGGCGGAGCGGGGATGCGCAATTCCCGATTGCTCCTGCGGAAATACCCTGCCCGGGGCACGGCCGTCCCCCCCTCCCCGCGCCCACCGGCGGCCCCCGCAGCCCCGCCAGGACAGGCGGGCGCTTGCACATCACACGGGTTCTGCCCCCGGCAAACCCCGGCAGCTGGAATCGGGACCTCGAAACTGCGGCGAGAGAGCGCAGGCTGCGTGTTCGTAGCCTGGGTCAGAAATAAAGAGATCACCCCGAGGTAGCTCAGAGCCTTTCGGACAAGGGCTTCAAGTGCCAGCAGCCTCCGAAGACTCGCGGAGGTGAAAGGCACAGCGGTAAAGATTCAAACACTGCCCCAGGTGGGGAAATGCCCGCCGCGGCCAAGGACACCGGCACCAGTGCCTGGGAGGAGCAGGACTGACCTGGCCCTGCACACACTTCGGCAGCGCAGCACACCTGGCTCCCACTCCATCGCTCCCGCAGATCACTGGCTTTGACATCAGTTCACTTTAATGTATTAGATATTTCAAAGAAAAGCCTCAATGAAACTGATTTTTTTTTTTCAGTTTCATTTGTCCTGAATGACCAGAGCAACATAAGTAATTATTTTAAATCAAATTGTATCTAAGTACCAGTTCTGATTCATCCATTCTGTCTTGGGGGGAAAAATCTGCCACCTCTTGAGAAACCCTGGCTCTGTAGTCAATCAGTTTTCCAAAGTTAGGCAAAATCTCACTTAGTGCAAAACTACTAACACACTGATGCTAAGGATGTATTTCTGGATGCTGCTACTTCCAAGCCTGTGTGATCCAGTTTTAGAACAAAACACATATCATGTGTCTACACCAGAATGAACAATTCATTCCATTTCAGTGAGTGACAAGATAATAAATTTAGTCCCTTTAAGTACAGTACATTTCCTCCATAAAAACAAATTCACATGCTATTTTCCTGTAAGAATAAGGATGCCAGAAGACTTCAGGCATCATAACTGGCCTACTTAAAAGCAATGCAATTACAAAACAGAAAATGTAACAGTGTCATACTGTCAGACCTACCCCTAAGGCAATTCCTGTCATTAAAGGCTAGCAATACCATAGGTGTGTGCATTAAGTGAACAAAAAAATTATTAAATATTGAAAGGGTGGACAAAAATGATTCTGGCAAAGGAAAATAATGCTTTTCCTAATACTGACCTAAAAAGGCGGCTATCAAGTTGGCATAATGTATTGAGAAAAGATCCTACACCCCACAGTTCTTGAATGGTACATAGCAACACATCTGTTAATTCTGATGTTTAAAAAAAAGGGTATTAAAATGAATCAAAAGGTCAGATTCTATGGTACTAAAATAAATGTGAAACAGAGATACAGTACTAATAGGTATCAATCAGTTATTAGACAGATGCTGAGTTTAACAAGTGACAAGAGGGGAAGAAATTACGTGATCCAGTGTAATACACTTGAGATTAAGTTGGCATACAAAACTAATCAGTACTCAGGAGACTGCAAATTCAGACATCATTATTTTCATATAGCGTCTGTGGCTGAATTTCTCTCTCCAAATAAAGAAACTTAACTATGAATGAGTATCAAAGACTTAATGCGTACTGCTTTTTACGCTTCCCAGAGAAAATTTTTCCACAAAGAGCTGAATTCATCAGTGCATGCTCTTTAATGAACTCAAGAAAGTCACAGTTCAAGTGGTATAATGCTTTCTAGTTACAAAACATTTATGAAACATCTATTCTTTATAGTCTCAATTAAAAGATATTCTAATATTTTAGTGAAGCATCAGATATAATTACAGTGCATTATATACAGAGTACAGAAATATTTTTATAGGGAAAAAATAAATAGAAAAAATATGTAAACATCCTGAGTAAAATTCTGCTGCCACTGAAGTCAGTTACAGAATTGTCATAGATACAAGCAAAGGCAGTATTTCACCCCTCTTTTTAAAGCATATAGCAGTGCACATAACTTCATTTCAGTTTAAAGTGCATACAACATTATAAAAAGAATTCATAAGCTTTTGCAAGTTTTACATATGCAGATTCCATTCATATCTATTACGTCTCCTCAGTCCCATCTCTTCTGATTCAATGGCATCTTTGCTTATCATTTCTTCATCTTCTACAACATCTGGCTCCAACTGATGTATTTCACATTCACCGTGTAATTCATGCTCTTCTATTTTGTAATCATTATCAACATCCTCAAGCAAATCTTCATTACAGTCATCTTCTCTGTTGTCCATTTCTTTCTCTTGAGAATGTTCGGCAAATGACTGAATGAGATCTTCAAGTTTCTCATCACAAACGTGTCCAAGATCTTAAAATTCCCAATAATCAAAATAAAAGTTTACTGGTAAGGCTCTGAATTTCAGGGTCAGTTTAGAAGTAAAGTATTTTTTAATTTTTTTCTCTCTTTTATCAAGACTTGAATAATGCAAAAATTCCCCAAATTTCTAATGGACCAGTCTTTACATTTAAAATTTCTCTTGGGCTACTATGCAGCTCTTGGGAGCCTCCAGTTGAAACTAACATACAATTTGCTGCTTAGTGTTTTATGCAAGCACCTCTCACAGCCTCAGATGTCCCCATTTGGAAATCCTTTGTGTAAAGTTAGTCCAGTACTAACAGACTCCTTAGGAACTGATGTTCCTAAGTAGTCTGTTAGTAGTCTGTTCCTTTATCAAAACAGAATGTGACTGCGTGGTCCAACCCAGTTCAATGTCTGGAGCACCTATTCTTAAATAAATCATGATGTATCAAAAATTTGAAATTGGATACATCTCAAATAAGAAGAATGGTATTCCTCCAGAATAAAACTAATTCCACACAAATTACCTAGGACTCAGAAGCTGAACAGTATTATACTAAGATCTATTTATTCTTTTCAAATATAAACTACTTAATTATCTATCTGTCTGAAAATTAAATTACCTTTCATCTTGTTTTCTGATTTATCCAATCCACTTTCTTTCATCAGTCGTCTAATTGACTGGAGCTGTGTCATTATTTCATCTTTCTGCTCACAAGCTAAAGCATTGACACTAGAAAAATAAGACAAATGTTAACAGCTGAAAGATTATCTTGGAAGGGAGTGCTTGATAATAATACACTTATTGCAGTATTTCTTTCTGTGCATAAATACCATAGTGAAGCTTGTGAAATGTTTAGGTCAAGCTTTCCTTTGAGAACTGTCTCTTGAGAAGTGGGGAGGCCACTACATCACACAACTACTGAATGTCACTGAACTCTGACCTTGAAGCCCCAATGGCCAAGGCCGAGTAATGACTACTGAAAGTAACAATTATCCAAAGTACTGTTATTAGTAGTACAACAGTGCCCAGTACAGAACTTTATAGAGATTGAAAGCTTTTCTCATTCAAGGCTTTTTAACTTTCCTCCCCATCACTACTAGAAATTGTTAGGCAAACTGGCCAGTGAATTTGCTGCTTAATAGTTTCAGCACATACCCAGTTCAGAAGTACACTGCAGAAACAATCAGAAACTTCTGCATGTTTAAACCTGTGTTTCATGAAGGATGTCAGTCTAGAAAATTAACTGCATGGATACTTCTATTTCTAGTAGATAAGTAAGGCTCTAGCTTCTTAAGAACAGAATTCTAAAACTACAAAGAGTTTTCATATTACTGATTCCCTTGTCATACTAAAATAGACAAGTTCTATTTCACTGAAATACACAAACTTCACAGATTCAATTCAAAACACAAAAATAAGCAGCTATACCTTGATAACTATTTTTTTCTTATAATTACATCTGAAAGAAGAAACTCACTCTGCTACCAAAATCTATTGCCCACAAGGGCTTTCAAATGCTACTGAGTTTAAGTATATTTTCACTATTAGTCTCCTTGGTCAATATTAAAGTTCATCTTGTTAAGCCACAGTAACAGGATCATGTCTTCTGCATTTATGTTTGGTGAACAAGAGATGGGAGGTGTCTGTGAAAAAGTTCACAAATGGCAGAACTGGTATCACCTGCAAAAGGCTACAGAAACATTAAGTAATCAAAGAAGCTTCCTAAAACTGCTCCTTACCAATATATAAGGATTATTTTAAGAACCCTTCCTTAACATTTTGGTGAATTTCAATATACAGGAAACAACAGTGAGATTTTTTAGAAACACTCACCAGTTTGAAAGTGGATCCAACTGAGTCAATAAAGAATTTAACATTTTCTCTGTCTGTGCTAGATGTTGCTCCAGTTCTAAAAGCTGATGCTCTAACAAAAAAAAACACAAACAAAAACAATACAACAAAAAAAGACAGAGGTGTGGGGGAAGGGAGAGGGGGATGAGGAGAGAAAGAACATTGTAAAAAATGTCTTTACAATATCATTAGGATATTAATCTGTATTTTTCATTGGACAGATTCAAAACCAGAAAGCTTCTTTCATCTGAAAAATTTGACAATATGAAAAGGGAGTGGTGGGGGTAAGAACAGAAGCCTTATTATGTGTGAACAGAAGTCCCTTCCACCCAGTAACCTATCTTCAGTAGTGCCCAAACAGAGGACACCTTTGTAGAAACTCAGCAAAAATGTGGAGCTCACCTTCCCAATCTCAAAAACTATACAGCTGCAAGACTTCCTGAGATGTAAGTACTGTATTTATACATAATATGCTTTCATGTGTTTGTCTATTCACACCTTGCAAATATATTTAATGCTTAATGCACTAGAATCAAGAGGAGTCAGTCCTCCTAAAATACAATTAAACTTTGAAGAAAGAAGGATGCAACACACAAGGACGATGAGTAGGCAGTGTAGCAAATCACTGCTGAACCTCATTACAGATGTGGTGTACACAGACACCAAAAGATGCTGCTAGTTGTTTAATTCACTAAAAATGTGTCTATACAAGGGAAGAAAAGGTATTAAACAGCATCAACTTTGAGCGTTTGTGACAAGTTTATCGTTTGGCCTAGAAATCATAAATGGTCTCTATAATTGTTCAGCCACACTGTTCCACTATCAATACAGTTCAGTTCTAAACCAGACCATTATATTATTTTTAATACCCTATTGATTTAATTATATCCCATTTAAACTGAAGAAAACTGAACAGATCTTAAGTGAGAAAAACATCAGACATTTTAGAGGCAGAAAATCATACTGCATTACTACATCTGTTTTAAAGAGCATTACATCTGGAGAATTAAAACAAAACTCAAACAAGCATTTCAAACATACAAAATAACAAAGTGGGTATTTGTAGATTCCTAACTGCTCTCAATAACTTGAGAGATTGTCTTCATTTAGCTAGATTGCATCAATAAAAACATGTTTTGTTCCAGTAGGAAATAAGCATTTTTGTTGAATGTATGCATTCTGAATGGGTATCTTACCTGTTTCCTTTGCCTTGTCTTCTGTACTTTTTTCCTTTTTGGAATGACTTTCTTCATGTGACTTCATCTTTAAAAAATACAGTCAAGGTAAACAACTTCATCACTATTTGTGTACTAAAAACAAAACTGCATTTAGAACTTTAGTGAAAGTAAACAGCAACTATGAAAATGTGCTACATTAAAGAAACTTTTCTTCTGTGACACCTCATCCTGTCTGAAACTAACACTTCTGATTTTAAGCAAATACAACATGACTGGCAAAAGCTGTAAAAGAAAGCAGTTGCTATTTCAAAAAGAAGCAGAAGAAACTTTCTAGGTTACTGGATCCACTCTCCTATCATTAATTACAATATAGAATTTATTTCTTAAAGTAACAAAGATACTATCATAAAAATACTTACATTTTAATCCCACAAGCCCAAGTGTATAGAATTGTAATACCCAAAATACAGTTTTCATGATTTTTAAATCTTGTACTAAACTGGGCAGCCTCTATACTCATTTTGCTAAGCTGTGATATTTTTCTCATACACAAGATTAATGTGAACTGACTCCAGAAATAAGCATGTTGTCTCCAGTCTTACTCCTGTTCATTTTTATTTTCCCTGAGGGCAGGCAACAATATTCCAGGTGCACTCTCAGCTTTGGAAGTCCTGTAGTATCTCTTACTATAAATAATACATTTCATTTTAAAAAACAACTGACCACGTGTTCTCCTTTTTGAATTTACAAACGGTAGAAAAGGTATCCCATAACACAAATAAATCTGCATGTTGCAACTGCATGATGAAATGAGAAGTCCAAACAAAAGGTCAAGCCTACTCGCTGTTCTACCTAACTGCTAATCTAAGATCACTGCTCTGCAGGAATTGTATGCTTCCTTCCCATACTCAATCTCATTCTGAAGAATGAAAAGGAAGTGAAACACTGATGAGACTTAGGTTACAGACTCAGGAAGCAGCACTGTTCAGGTTCTCAGATTCTCATTTGAGGCTGCAAGGTAAGATTCTCACTTCTTCAAGCATCTAAAAATACCTAAGAAGCCTTCATACAGAAGAATTAGATACGCTAAAATTTTAACTTTGGACTTCACATTCAAAGTCAAACAGAGCAAGAAATGGCTTTTGGACAACCCTATACATGGGCTCAGAATTAGAAAAACAAACAGACAAGCCAAGAATTTACATCTCCTCCTCACCACAATAATTTAATGCTTTTCCTATGGCTTACCTTAAGAAGTTTGTATGCTGCAAACATTCCCACTCCAAGAGCATACAACGGCATGAGGGTGAATGCTAACTCTCGTCCATTTCCTCTCGTTCTCTCACTTTTTATCTCTTTTTCCATTGCATTTCTCATCTGTTGAAAACTCTGGTAAGTATTACTGTCAGAATTTCCTGGATTCCGGTGAACTTGATAAACTGGCTGAGGACTACCTTAAAAATGAAATTGAGGGAAAGACAACAAAGTAAGAAATAAAATCAGGAGTCCACAACTGGAATTAAATTGTTTTCTTCTTGTGTAATCATCTTTGTTCATCACTCTTCTAAGATGGTGTGGGCAGCCTTGTATCCACTTAAAAAATTAAGAATTATTCTTACATTAACAGGATGCACAGTTAAATCTAGGTAGTAAAAACTCCCAAGCCAAGCTTGGTTTCTTTAATGTACAATTTTTAAGCTTCTTCACAGCAACACTGGCAAACCCTCAGCAAAACACAGAAACATAGCTATAGCAAGAAACAATTTAAATTAAAGCACACTCAGAGAAACTATTGATAAAGCTGAAAACAGTAATTAATATTTTTTCCTTTGCACCAAAGGAACTGAGTTAATTACAAATTGAATTGTCTGGTCCCAGAAAAAAAAAGGTTTTGTTGAAATACGTTGTGCTGCTGCTTTCATTATTTTGGTGGTAAACTGAGGTTTATATGGATATTCCCACAGGCTTAGAAGTACTGTACCTCTGCAAATCAAATATTTAGCAGGAGAAGATTATACAATAGCCAAGAGATGCAACCTTGGAAGTCAGAAGTATTTTTGCATGTAATTTGCCTACCAGAACAGGGAACAGATGAGAAAACAGCCAATGTCATTGTTCAACCTAGGAAACAGGTTATTTGGTAGTTAAATCAAGGGTTCATGGGGCATGCACATATGGAACAGTACCATCAGCTAAAGAATGCAGATGCTTGCAGAGACAGACAGCAGGGGGTTGGGGGATTGTGAAGTTTTACACTGATGTCTCAACTGAGTGCCAGACCTAAAACTTAATGTATCAGAACTGAGTATGGGTATGGCAAGGTTCACGTTCTATAAAAACTCCCCAACAAAAGACCATTATGCAAATCACTACTTATCAATTAATATTATAACAGTGGCATTTCAGGAACTCACAGTAACATAACTCAGGTGTGGAAAGTACAGCCACAATCAGATAGAGAAAAAATCAATGTTACACAAAACCTCAATGTTCTAGCTGATAGAATCAGAACTCAAGCTACCTTCATCATTCAGTGCAAATTCAGGCAGGTATTGTCCTTTCAGGACAAGTAGATTTAGACTTGCTAAACTAACTAAACTTACACTAACTAATCTGGAAAATACATTTTACATTATATATTTTTTTTCCACCTTTCAGAATGTTTCATATTGATTCCTAGTTTTACATTTACACTCATCTTTCCCCCTATTTTAAGTTCTATTTGTTTTTAAAGTAAATGAGTAGTTTTACTAAAATAGTTACTAACACAGATGAACAAATAAGAATGTGGCAAGGGAAACACCTTCAGGGTGGACAGGAGGAATGTTGAATCCTAATGGAGTCCAGTGTTGAATCCTAGTGGAGTCCAGTGTCCTGCACCAAGTTTATTCCACAGAAGAAATGGCAAAGTGAGTTACTAGCAAACCAGGAAAAAAGAACCACCCAGAGAGGTGAGAACAGGAGATCTGTCTAAAGTTTATTTTATTCAGTGCTGGGCCAGTACTTCAGTAGAATCACAGTCATGTGAAGTGGTTTTTTTTTGGTTTTTTTTTTTTTTCTTACTATTTGGTTTGAAAATAATTTGACCTACAGGAAATATACAGCTACCTTATAAATAAAAAATAATCAGGCAAAACAGGCCAGGCAAGAGCTTATGAAGCACAGTAAGTTTGACATCAGGTGGGAAGAAGATGGTAGCAGCTCAAGCCTCCATTTTTCCGCCAGCAGGGAAAAGCACAGACACATTTGGAGGATTACAGCAACTAGCTGTCTCTCGGTTTGAAACACCTCGGAAGGCATCATCAATGAATCACAGAGCTACCTCACAAAAGCGAGCTTTCAGCGATTGTCAAAAACAAAAGTGTACCCTTCGACCTTGAGCTAAATCGTGACATGTGCTGACATGGGTTAACATACATGGATACCACTACAGCTCCTACAATAGTAAACTCTGCAACCCATTCATTGATACCTCTGCTAAACAAGCATTTTGGACTCTTTTTTAATACACTGCCAGACCGATTTTGTATGACTCTGTGCGTATATTTACCAACAGTAATATTCGGCTTCCTTATTGCAATTGATTTTTCCCTGTGCCACCTCTTTGCTCATGTGCTCGATTGTGCCCCTGCGGGCATTGCTCGTCACAGCGTTCCACACTTCCAATTACCGGGTGCTTCCTGCACTTAGGAGTAGTTTCGGTAAGACAACATAGACGAAACCCAAAGCACTGGCGAACCAGAACAGCAAAACACCGCAGGAGGCGGTGGGTGTTTCAGGCGCACACAGGCCAGCTCGAAGCGGTCTGACCAGGCCTCTCCGTCCGCAGCCCGTGTACCCGCCGGACGGGCTGTAATGAATGCATCCCTCTCGGGTCCTGGGGCTCCCTTCGAGCCTGCCCGAGCCCGCAGCGGCTCCCGCACGGAACCCCGGCCGTGGCAGCGCCCCGGCTCCTACCTCTGCCGTGCTGACGGGGATCGTAATGGCCGGGGCCGGCCTTGCCGCCCCGCGGGGACCGGCCGGGCCGCCCGCCGCCTCCTCCTCCGAACATCCTGGGCATGACGACGAAGACGCAGAGCACCAGCACGGCCGAGACCAGCACCTGCTGCACGGCCGACAGCGCCATGGCCGCCGCCTGCCCGCCGCCTTCCCGCGACGGCCCCAAGCCCCGCCCGCGGCCCGCGGCTGCCGGCTCTCCTTCAGGGGCAAACGTGTGAGCTGTACTCCCACCGCTGAAGGGCATTTCCGCTGGCAAATGAAGATTTTTGCTGGAAAGGGTTAAACAAAAGTGATGAAGATGCAGAAAAAGCAGATGTTTGATGTTTAGTCCGCCTAGTGCCACAAGAGGAACATGTTCGCAATGGACAGCTAAATAATGAGCATCCGGAACACACTTGGAGCACGCATTTAGTCAGCAAAGAATGTCCTTTGCTTGGGGGGGTTTTAAGCTGGATTGGCACATGAGGGGAGGGGTGGTGATTTGGGAAGTGATGAAGTTTGCGAAAGACACCACACACGGTTTTAAATGCTCAGGAATAGGAAACCCAGGAAAAGTTATGACTGAAAGTATGGCTTGAAGAAAACCAAAGGCCTTAGGGAGGAAAGAGTATCAGCAGCCAGTGGAGCAAATTGTAAAGTTCAAAAAGAAACTAAGAGTGAAGTGAAATGTATGAGCAGCGGTAAATCTAAGCAATGAATCACAGCATCTTCTATTAAGATATAAAACTGGGTAATTTAATAGTAAACTTTCTGAAGCAGTCATGACTGGAAGACAAATACAGAAGATTGTTCATGTTCAGGAATCAGCTGCAAAGAAGGAAGAGGTAGTAGAATGAGTTACTGGCCAGGAATTGACATGTTTACCTCATGAAGCTGTCCCTGTAAAATGCCCTGATGTGTATTTAAAACCATACCATAGGAGGAGTAAATATTTGTTTCCAGAGGCTCACTTAAAAATACTTAAAATATTTGTACTATTGGATCTACAATATCAGTGCATTTTAATTTGAATTAATTTTTATGTATCAGTTCAAAATCCTTAATGACCTGTTCAACAATAAAACCCAAAAAGTTTTGTGTTTAATTAGCATGCCAGCTATTCCTTGCCTGAAATCAAAACTGCATTTCAAATATCTTTTCAGTTGCTAGCAAGTGCTCTTACAAAATTAATTTTCAACAGTGAAAGGAGAAAAAACTTGTCTAATTAAATTAGTTCGTATTTCTGTGCTGCAATAGGAAAAGTCAATTAAAATAAACCACAGGTACTTGCCTAAATAAGGGAAAGTATTTCTTTATGAAACTCCAGTGTTTGATATTTATCTGCTTATTGCTGACTGGCTTTATCTAATTGTTTAAGATTTTGTTGTAAGTCATCATTGCACAACTATTTCCACCTTTCATGCTTTGTAGACTTGGGATGCAGCTTTGGCACAGACTGCAAGGGCATAGACAAATGAATGCATTTTTGAACATAGAATATACTTAAGTAAGAAACATCTGTACCATCCTAATTTCACATCTGTTGAAGAGAATATTTGGACTGGAGGTCATGAAGTTTTTGATGTTGCTGATGCCATTAAATTGGTATGGTAAGGTCAGATTTTTAATTTGCATAGTGCAGAACTGTACTAAAGTTTGTGGTTGTTACATTCAAGTAAGAGTTGTGTGTGGTAAAATGTCCTGGGTGGTGCCTACCATGTAAATCAGTACCATCTGTAAATAACACAGGGGTGTCCATATGGGTGCAAGTGGCAGCTCACTGTCTTTTTTAACATCAAGCAATGACTGTACCGCATTACCTCTGCACTGGCTCATCTCAGTACCTTGTAGAATGATTCACTCTCATTGTCCACACATTAACCTCACTGAAAGCCTCACTTCTCATTTCACTGCATGTTTACTACATGAACTTTATAAAATAATAATTTCCAGTTCTCTAGTTACCAAGCCACACAGTTCAGTATTCTGTAAGTCTGGAGATGCTGTTCAAAGTAATCACAGTAATTGCAGAATGTCTGTGGGTATTACTTAGTAAAAATGTCAATTGAAGGATAAAATCCAGCCAAAGTAACTTTTTTTCCTTACAATTCTCATTAAAAAAAAGAAAAAAAAAATCAACAACACAATTTATTATATTCTGATTTCTCAGTGGTAATTCAGAGAAACTTAATGCTGCTGAGAAAGTAAAGGTTTCTTTTGAACACTTAATATTTTAAGTGTAATTATTCATTCCCATCTTGAAAAAATAAGCTTTGCAGTAGAATCAGTTTTATCTATGAGCAAATACATGATATTTCACTGATCTAAAACAGATTATAATTTTAATGTCAAGTATATCTTATCTAGTAAAAGCAGCTCTTAAATTTCTTATCTCAGTGTTCAAAGATGCTTAGACTGCTCTCCATGTAAATTACAGATGAAAATACTGTGCTACCATTGTTTTACCAGACACAATGGTATATGCGAGATTCTTTTTTAGTAAGCTTTGGATTGTGAAATGAAAATACCAAAAGTTACCAGAATAATTTATAGAGCATTTTCCTTTCAGTTTTTTTTGTCTTTTCTCGCTCATTTCTCTTCAAGTGCTAATTCTTGTTTTCTGCCCCTGGTTCTGCCTATAACAAAACCAAAAGCAAGGCTGGAGGATTTAGGTTTTGCTGTTCATTTGGCAGTAGATTTTTTAGAAGGCTAGAAGTAGACAGTATCATAGGAAAGTATTTTTCATTTTTTCTGTGGCACAATAAATTATGAAAAGTTACCTAGCAAGGTAGTTTTTACATTTAAATAATTGCAATGCAACCTTGTTTGTATAGAGCTCTGGAGGGTTTTGCACATTTCTCTTGGAGTGATGTTCACATCTAAACTTTCTTTCCCTTGATTGTTTGCTTCTTTCCTGTTATACACAGTTAAGTCATATCAAAATGTTTATGCATTTCAGGCAACATTTCAGGGAAATTTACAAAGGAAACTAATGACTGGGAAAAACAAGCAGTGTACATGGGTTAAATATTATGTACATCAGAACTGATAATCAAAGACCATGTACGATCCAGGAGCAGTCGTGTTCTTGAAGGCTCAGACACAAAATTGAAAATGGGTAAAATTTACGACCCATGAATGGATGGGCTGTGTAGACCTGTTAAGAGAGACACAACACTGGAATCTCAAAATGGTAGAAATCTCAAAACTTTAGGTGAGGCTGTTACATTAAGGCCTCTGAAATGCTTAGTCCTTAACCCAGTATTCAGGTAACACCACTTTAAATATTAAGATCCTTTTCAAAAAAATGGTTATGTTTGATGAACACAACAGCTTTCATTTATAACTGAAGAGATGAAACTTTTGCCAATGTTTAATTCAGTTTCTCCACCTCAGGCCTGTACCCTTCCTACTGGAGAGATACTCCAATACTGACTAAAGCTACTGTGTCTGCGTGGCTTCCATAAATGGAATGAATGTATGATCATCCAGGTGTTCTAGGTACAGATTTAAACATTTTTACCTGAATTCAATACAGTTTGGTTAGTCATGTGCAGAAGGTGTTGGAAGAATTTCCTAAGAAAAAGCAGATGCCTAAACTGTAATGCCTGTCTTCTCTTAAGTTTGGCAGGTAAACTCTTTGGTCTAAAAATACACACTGCCAAAACTTTTGCACTTAAGTTTACAGGAGTAATCATCCAGGTCACTGCAAAATTACAGTAAAACTATATGCAGTCTAGTAACATACTAATGGCCTCTTCTGTTAATTGTGAAACTGTTTACAGCCTCATTATTACAAAATAATTTTAGGATTGTTTAGCTTTTACTGAATACAAAATGGTTTCTTGCAGAATAATACTTGTGGAAATTCAATATCACCACCACTGTCCTGTCCCATAATCTGTTTTCTGCCCTGAGGTGCCATTGTGTAATAGCAGCAGCAATGCATGTCAGAATATTAGTTTACTCACAGGTCTGAAAGACCAAGTGATCTTGCAGCTGTCTAATCCTGTGGATAGAATAAGAAAACCCAGCAGATCCACCCCATTTGTCCAACCAAACCTAGTAAGTCAAGGTCATACCTTCTCTCCCCAGTACAAGGAACAATACTCTGTGGGGAAGTTAATGATTTGAGAACAAAATTAAAAGTACTTTCACAGATTCCCAGGCATCATGGGTATATGTAATAGGCTGCAATTCACCAGTTTTTAGTCCTCTGGCTAAACAGAACATTAGGAAAAAATTAAAAATCTGAGATTTTATTTTTCCAGCCATTTTGAACTAAAAGCAGGTCAGAAGTGCAAAAGTGGGATGTAAACATGGGGAATTTTTCAAAATCACGAGGCTGTAAATCTTCTTGCATGTACCCAGCTCATGGTGCCAAATTCACTTGAGATCTACGGATAGGCAATGGTTTGTATTGTCCAGACTGTGCTGTCCAAATGTGCTATAATGCTATAATGTGCTATCCAAATCCCAAAACTTAACTGTTGAGATCCACTGCTTAATGCTGGCAAAAGTCTAAAATTCTCTTATTGGGAAAATATCATAGATGCTCGAAGGCAGGCTGAACTTCTGCTTTAATTACAGATAGAGTCACTAGATGGAGCCAGAAATGCAAGAAAGCATTTTATAACTTGGACTATCCTGGACTCATCAAAATTTCCTACTGCATAAAATCTCCATTCATTTTCCAAACACAGAATTTCAACTGCATGCATATATAAGTGCAAGATCACTGTACTGTTAAATGGTGCAGTTTTAGTGTGATGATTTTGTTGGTTTTTTTTTTTTGTGCAAACTGCATGTAGTTGTAGTATAATCATGGTTTTTACATTAGGTGTGACCAGCAAAACTGAGCAGGGAATGAGACACATTAGCATATTTTGCAATCTATTTGCAACAAATTTTCTCTGTAAACCTACCTAAAACTGGGTTGGAAGACCTTGGCTCTTGAAACATATGGTTCTTCTTATGCTCTTGCATATTTGTACAATTTGGCTTAGGTTTAAAAAAAAAAAATCAACCAGCTTGTAGAACAGTTGGGGAGACAATACAAATGCCAACACATACCATCCTACTGCCCTTGAGAAGTGATCAGATTTGGAATGTTTTGCCAGGACTGCTAATCCTGTAGCTGCTCTCCAGGAGCACAGGAAGCTGCTCCAGTGATTTCAGGTAGCAGGTAACAGCAAATAACAAAGGAGGAGAGAATCAACACATACTCAAGCATGGGATTTCTAAATTATTTTTTTTTGTTACACACCAAACCAGGCCAGAATGTCTGTTCTGCAGCAGGGTGCTGTTCAGGAACCTTTTTTTCTTCCTGCTGAAGCACAGATTTCCTAATTTTGTTTATTTCTTGAGTAATTCTGATATGGAAGAAAATGTCCTACAGCATAATTGTAACTAAGCTGCTATGACTAAGCAATACTGTTGGAAAATCAGCTGAACAGCAGATTTCTGTTTTGTCAAAGCTGCATTTTTTATGATTGATGCAGGTTTTAAGAAAGCTGTTCAGCAGTATCTCTTCAGATAAAACCAAAAAACACAGAATGGTTTGGCAGTCACCCAGGATGGAGCACACTCAAAGAAAAGACTGAAGTATACTTGGAGTGCTGCTCCTTGCTGATAGGCATGGCAGGTTTCACACTTTACCCTTTGACTGCCAGCTATGATGTCAGATAGAGTTGTACCTGATTAAGCAATTGCTCTTCACTTCCTGTTTGACACTTTCAAGTGCTTCTACACCCAGAGGACAACCTCTGAAAAACTGCTTGCCGGTATCATCTTCACCTAAGAGATTTTTCATTTTAAAACTTATGAAAAAACACCGGAGAATTATGAAAATCACGTTTTTCTTTGCTGCATTGTTCTTACTGGATTTCTTCAGTTGCTTTCATGCTTATCTGCAATATCCCTTGCCTGACATAGAAGATGCAAAGTTCATTGAAGATTGTGTGAGAGCTCACAACACATGTCGATCCAAAGTGAATCCACCAGCCAGCAATATGTTTCGCATGGTAAGGTGGTGTTTGTGACCTTTTTGGAATTATTATAGATTGGGCTGCTGATTTAGCCCATCTTATTCTTCATTTGTACTGTGCTATTCTTTCCATTTCAGTTAATGATTTCTGTAACATATGTGTTGGTTCTTTGTATGAAATAGAAAATAAATTGATTTGCACAGTATTGTTCAATTTTAATAATTTGAAGGGAATTTCTTTTTTTTAGCACAAGATTTAGCTCAACTTCAGCCAGAGCAAAGGGCTGTATTGCAAAAAATAATGTTCAGTTCTCAGTATGTCATCTACCTCTTTCTAAGAGAGATATTTGGCTGTTTTATAGCAGGTCAGGTTTCATGCATGGAAGCTGTTTGATTTTTTAAAAGTTTCTGAGTAGGCAGTCTGCAATAGGATTTGTTGAAAATCTATTATCTCTTGTTGTTTCTTCTAATCTAGAACATGTGTTGAATAAAGGGATTTTCCAGGACATCCATTTCGATACCTGATCTTCATTTGCTGTAGCAGTGTTTGAAGAGTAGGGATAGTGATATCTAGGCTGAAAAGCAGAGCTTGCTACAAATACAGTGGATATCAGAACAGGTTATGGGTAGGTCACATGTTGTTCAGTGGAATACATAAGGAAAAATGTGTATAGCTAGCTGAGGGAGGTAACCCTAGGCAGTGCATGTCACTTCTCAGAGCCCTCCAGCAGTGCTGCATAGCTGGAAAGGAAGTTAAATGCATAACCACATGCAGAGTATGAATCATTTCTACAACTGGAAGTTCACAGTAAAGGAATGAGATTCAGAATACCAGTGACTTTAATTTCCTGCCATGTTAAAAACTATGTTTAATTTAAAAAGCTAGTGCACAAGACCAAACTTACCTACTCAGACCAAAGACCCAGAAATTCTGGAATAACAGCAGGACAAATATACTTAAATTTCTTGAATCAAAGGTGTACTTGCAAGGTGTACCAATCATGGTACTTACAAACTCTTAATGGATTTTTTAAATTTATTTTTTCAGCCTTGAGGTCATAAAAGTTTTTATAATTTCTATCATCTCATGGCAAAGGGCTGCACAGCCTAACCACAGGTTGTGTGAAGCTATTTCCTTGGGTTTGATTTGGGCCTGTTAATGCCTAGCTTCATTTAATAGTGCCTGGTCTTTGTATTGGAAGACACAAGTTAATGCTGCTTATTTACCTATTTCACACAAGATGTCCAGATGTCTCTGATTGAAGCTGCAGAGCACTCTCTGTTGCTACATTAAAGCTCTCTGAACTTGAAGATTATCATCCTGCTCCAGATTCTCTCTGGCCTTTCCAGTCTAGTGTACCTTTCCTGAGGTGAGGTGCTGTGCTGCACACAGCATTTAACAGGATTTCTGCAGAAGTGTGATTATATATGTGGTTTTATTCTCCATTCCTTTGCAAAGAGTTTATAATACTTTGTTTGCTTTTTAGTCTACTATTTTCGAGTGGTAATAGCCATCTCCAAACCTGTTATTAGGAACATGAACTCAATTTTTTCTCACATCCCTTAACTTGAATTTCCCTGTACCGAACTCCACCTGTCAGCGTAAAATCTGCAAGTCTGCCAGACTGGTTTGTTAAATTATCACTTGTGCCTCTTTGGATGGGAGTGTTTCCTTCTCAGCTCAGCAGAGATGAGCGAGTCTTTTATTTGCTTCATCCATCTGCTGAGGAGGGAAAAGAGAAAAGAGGCAGAAGGAGCTGAGGAAGGGAGCAGCTGTGACTCTTCCTTCTGTCCTGGCCAGCAGAACAGAATTCCTATCTGGTCTGGTAAGAATTGCCAAGTGCAAATCCCTGGACAGCCAACATCACCTAGGCACAAATTCCCCCAAGCCCCTCTACAGCTGGAAGTTTCACAGTTACCCCCTCCAGGTGCAGCAGCTTAAAGATTGCACTCCAGCTGTAAATATATTAATAAGTCAGATACAACAGGACAGTGGATAGATCATGCATGTCCTGCAATAGCTAAGGGGGAAAGAAGACAAAAATTTGTTATGGGAGTAGAAATGTCAAGTGAGAGAAAGAAACTGAAGGCAGGATGGGAAGCAGAAAAGGGGAAAAGAACTCTTAACAAGTTTCTGTTTAAAAATGTCTGAATTCAGCTAAGTCACTGCAGTGCAAGTTATAGTACGTTTTCTTCCTTTTCTACAGTCCTAGGATGCTGCTTTAGCTAAGACTGCCAAAGCATGGGCAAAGAAGTGCAAGTTTAACCACAATACCTACCTTGAAATGCCAGGAAAAATGCACCCCACCTTTCGCTTTGTTGGAGAAAACATCTGGACAGGCACAGCCCGCATCTTCTCTGTGGAGGCAGCTCTTAGGTCCTGGTTCAATGAAGTCAGCAGCTATGATTTCAGCACCAACACGTGTACTGACAAGTGTGGTCACTACACTCAGGTGAGTCTTCCATGTCCAGTGCTTTATAGTCTAACATACAGTCTAATATATAGATGTAGTCTAATTTCACTGAAGATCTGAGTACAGGCTTGGAACAGATTGTTTTGGAACAGGAATTACAGCAGCACTTTGCAGCCCCCAGTTTATTGTTGCATGAGATTGGAGCCCCAGGGATGTCAAGTTCTACTTGCGGTAATGGTGGAAAGGGATTATCCCCTGGCAATTTCACATTTAAAGGGCAGCCAGATAATAAGTGAAAAAATGGCTATCAATCCGTCATTTGTCCCAGCTGCCCTTCGGGTTAAGTTGCTCCTGTATCTGCTGATTTAAGTTTCCCTGAGCTACTTCCCTCTCCTTCTTCTCTTAATGCTGTTGCTTTTGGCAGTATTTGAACAGGGCATTGCTTACTTCCCTTTGTCCTGCAGGTTGTCTGGGCGGAGAGTTACAAAGTTGGCTGTGCAGTTCTCTTCTGCAGTACAGTTGAAAATTTTCCAGGACTGTTCAACGCAGCACATTTTGTTTGTAACTATGGGCCAGCGTAAGTTAATTGTGGCATTTGGGTTGGGGTTTTTTTTTGGTTGGTTTTTTGGTGTGTTTTTGTTTGTTTGGTTGGTTGGTTGTTGTTGTTGTTCTTTAAATATCCCAACTGATCTGGTATCAGATGCCAACAATGACGGGTGCAGTTGTAACAAATTTCAGAATAAGCTACATCCTCATGTCACTTGTCCAAGGGAAACTTCTCCTGGCCATTGGGAACAGAACCTACTGGACATAGCTGGGACTGCAGACAGTCCCATTCTAAAAAAAGCAGGAGAACAGATCATAGATGACACCACTCACCACAATGCAGATGGTGGAAGAAAATCTGTTTTGACTTCAGTCTCTGCAGGAAAATAGGGAAAGATGTAATCTTTCTGCTTCAGAAAGATGATATCTTTCTCTGGCCCTACACAAATTTCAAACAAGTCACTGCAATTTAAGAAATAAAAGGAAGACAGTCCTCTAGCTGATCTGGTACCTTGCAGTATTTCTACTTACTTTTTACAGGTTTGTTTTTTGGAATCCAGGTGGGTAATGATGGGCTAGAGGCAAATTCTTGTATGCTTACAATAATACAGTATTGCCTGAGAAGTCTCATTAATTTCCAGTGGCAGGAGTCAAGTGCTCCCCCTGCCAGTAAGAGTCCTAATGTGATCTAAAAGGAATTTCAAACAATTACAATGATCAGTTTTTTGATTAGGGTACTCCTTCCCCTTGACAGCTTTTCAATGACAGCTAACAAAATACTGTTCCTGTTTTGCAGGGGGAATTACCCAAGAAAACCATATAAAGAAGTACAACCATGCAGTAGATACAGTAATGAGAAGTGTGTAGACAAGCTCTGTGGTAAGACCAAAGTGATCATGTAAAAAAATTGCACAGTAACAAAAGTGGCATAAATAGCAGCAGAAAGACAACAACGAGTCAATTTGCACTAAGTGCATAGTGGGTCTGTAGCACACCACACAACAACAGTACCAAACTCTGGGAGGAATACTGTAAGAAGGAAATCATTGAAATGCTTTGCAGTTGAAGGCTCTCAGACAAAGAAGCCAGAGTTTCTGATGCAGGGAAGTACCAGTTAGACTATTTTCTCCCTTTTATCTGGTCAGGAAGTCAAATCCAAAATTTTAGCCCCAACAAATATTGACTGTCTAGTTCTTCCCTCTCAGAGAAATAGGAAATGTATCTTCTGCTTTTCTGCTTGTTAGCATGTCCTAACACATTTTCCAGACAACTGTATTTCTGAACTAATAATAAGACTGTACCAAAAAGTACAGTTATTTCTAACTCCCACAGTTTTCTGAAAAACAGCAGTGAGAGCTTGTTTGTAAAACTTTTCCCTACTATGCTCAGTGTTATCAGAGTGCTGGTGGGAAATAATTAAATGAACAGTTGTAACAGAGCTTGGAAGGCTCAGGGGATGAGGGGATTTTAATCAAATCTTGAGGAGCAATTAATAAAGGACTGGTAACCCCTTTGGAGCAGGCTTGTGGCAGCTGTGGGATGTTTGGGTGGTGCTGGGGGCCAGTGCAGAGCTGAGCCAGCACAGCCCACTCCCAAACCCTGCAAAGATGCAACAATGAAAGGAGTGTGGTTGAAGTAAAAATGCAAAGATGCAACAATGAAAGGAGTGTGGTTGAAGTAAAAACCTCTCTGGGCAGGAGGTGTTGCTGCACACGTGCTGCCTGGGGCTGGGAGAGAAGTGGGTGATGGTGAGGGGCTCAGCCTGCTCCCTCCTCTTTGCCTCCCCTCTAATGAGCCAGAGTGACTCTGTGCTGAGTCTGTCTCTTTGGTTTCAGGGTATGGGTGCAGCAGGGAAACACACAGCCCATACCCTGTCACTCTGAGTCTGCTCCAAACAGCAGTGGACCTTTATGTCAATTCATCTAGTCCCAAACTGGGCAATGTTTTTAATAAACAGATTAAAGGAGATGCAGCAATGTCTTAAATAAAATATTAATTTTATACAGAGGTTTAATGTGGATGGCCTTTACTAGCCAGGCTCTAGACAGCTTCAGCTGTAGAAATTATTGAGCATTTGGTACTCTTATTTCCTTCTGTAATAGCCTGTCTGACTCATCTGAAAGTCTCAGACTGACATATCACAGGAAAACTAGAAATATCTCAACAACTAGGGGGAGGGACAGCAGAAACAGAGAATTTAAAAGCTATGTGCTAGATCCTACCACCCATTTTTACCATTTTCTTCTGTAGGGCAAATGAGGAATTTCAATAGGATGCACATAGGCAATCCTGCAAATGCATCAAAATTTTAGTAAAAGTGTACTTCTGTGATAAATTAGTAGTTATATTTGTCTGTCTGTAACTACTTAAATTTGATATATGTAACTATTTAAAATAAATTCCATGTTTTGTTGTTATTTTTTATTCCCTCATCTCCATGACACAAATTCTTCCTCATACAGCTGGTTTTTTCTGTTTCTTTTTCAATTCAACAAAAAATATGAACTCCACACCAGCTGGGAGCCTGCTTTTGCTGGCCTGCTTCCCCAGGATGTTCTAGGCATTAACTGGCATCATGAGTGCAAAGGCTTACCTCTTTACATCAAGAACCACCATTGAATGGTACTCACATTACTTTCCTCTTCTGATCTCTTTGCAGAAAATACAAAACGTGAGAAGCTGATAAGTACGTATCAAATTGTTCTTAATGGCTTTCCTGTAAGTATGGCTAAGACTAGGTCTTAACACCTTTTTCTTCACTGACTTTTAGGTTACGCCAACTGGTATCCAGACTGGGATACACAGCCCCAGCCACCGCAGCCCCGTCCCCCCAGGCCCCCCATGCCATCACACGTCCCACCTGCTGAGCATCCACGACCCTCTTGTGACCAATACTGTCTCAGTGTTTTAATTTTAAGGCCACTGTTTCTTGTATTGAGTGCTGGTGCTGTACTTCTAGTACAACAGCAATTTCCACACACTTTTTTTTATGAGTAATGGTCAATTAAGAGACTGATTGTGATCCTGCTGCTGTATTACTCTCACACAATTGGCATACCTTTAAAAAAAAAACATTTGGTCATCTTTCATTATCCCTGCAATGCTTATCCAGCATGGGAAAGGCTGCTTCTTCACTCAAGGCCAGATATAAGTGGCTGTGCATATAGGTAATATAATTTATTGGCAGTAGCTGCAACGTGCTCCTATGTCTGTATGACGTTCTTAGCTCTAGGGGTAGGTTGCTAGAGGGACCACAGAGACTAGATATTACACCATGTGCTAACAATCCTCCTGGAAGCCTGGGGCATCACAAAGACATGTCTGAAATGGCACACTGTATCCAAAAGAAGCAATTATTCTTCTTCATTAACCTTCAGTTGTCCTGGACACAATTTCCCCTAGATAATGGAGATTTAACTATATATATTACTTTTTATGAACAGGAGTAAAGTTTGCCCTTTGCTTTATTTAGCCTATGTGTGTCAGTGCCCATTACTCTATTGTCAATTGTACCATTCCATTCTTCTCCTCGCAGAGTTAATCCTTGTTCTCCATAAGTAGAAGAATACCAGGGAAAGTTGACAGAGTAAGGATTAAGCTGGGGTGTCAATGGGCAAAGATTAATTTTAGGATGTGAGATAGTGAAAATATCTAAAATGCAGAGTAGATGGCAGCCATTGTGAGTTTTCAGATAGCAGAAAACAGAGATGGAAAATTAAATGGGACCAGGACAGATTCTGGTTTAGAAATGGAATATCTCAGCCTCATTTAAAAAGCCCAGACCTCTGATGGATTCAGTTTGTTTTGAGACATTTAGCCCTCAACCTGACCCCCGCTGTTCCAATATATGTTTGTTAGTGAGGGGAATCTTTCAAGCCAGGAGATACTGACTGGTACTAGCAATGCATAGCTGTGCTATCAATATTTAAAACTATATTTTCCTCTTTTGTCTTTGTTCTGATGTTTTAAGAACACAGTGACTCAAATTCTGGGCACATTGCAGCATGTGTTGCCCCAGAATAAAAATGGTCTCCAACTGAAGTTCTTGTTAATAGGTCCTTTGGGGTGGATTAGAGTGGAATTAAACTGAATGACTGGTAATAAATAAATAAATAAATGTGGATTAGAGTGAAATGACACTGAATGACCAGTATATAAATAAAAAATAAATAAGGCAGCTTTATTCTATAACAATTTGGTTGTAGTGGAAAGGAAGAAAATATATCAGGAAAAGAAATAGAAAAGGCAATACCCTCAACAGTATGTAGTTTCACCAAATAAGAAAATTTATCCAAAACTTTTCTGCAATACATAGTGATTGCTATGAATAGGATTACAGGGGCCAAACAAATAGTAACAAAGAAGCCTAAAGGACAGGAGAGACATTTGCCCACCACAGTTAAAGAAAGAAGAAAAAAAGAAAGAGACAAGGCTGCTACAGCTCTAATGTGAACTTGTAGCTCAATTTCCTTATTCTCATAGCAGTCTTCTTGAAATATGACTCGTTTCCTGTGACTAACTTTGAATTCAATTACCATGGCTAAGGTAAGTCCAGCCCACAAATCTTCCAAGCAAAATGCTGTTGGTGGAGCTAAAACCACTTTGTACAGCAGAAACAGTCTGCTTTTAAAGCTGGAAGACCAGATGTTGAGAAGCATGACTCTAAGGAAAGGGCTAATGACATTTGCAGTGCATGCCTTAAGCAAGTGCTCGGTGACGGAACTGGTTGAAGAAAACTTCTTTGATGACTGTGCACAAACCGCAGAAACGAACCGACTTTCAGCGCCGGCCCTGCGGGGGCAGGACCGACACTGATGCTTTCCCCGGCGGCATTCCATTGCGGTGTGTTGTACAGCGAGTGAGTAGCAGCACAAGCACAGGCAGCGGGGTCTCCAACAGGACACTCGGCTTTGGAGGTGCTCGCCCCGTCCGACGCCGGAGCAGCCGCGGCCCGCACCCCGCTACCCTGGGGCGTGAGCAGCGCCCGCACCGCGCCCGCCCCGCAGCGGCCGCCGTGAGGGCCAGGCCACGCCCCGCTGCCCTCAGGCTGCCGAGGGGCTCCATAAATAAAGGCAGCGCGGGCACGGAGCCTGGCGCATTTCAGCACCACCAGCTCGGGACACCTAGGGATGCCCGTAGACCCACCGTGGTGACTTTCTGGCTGAACCATCTCTCTTCTTCTCCCTTTCTCAATGACAAGCAGATTTTCTACTTGTGTGCTGGCTTTACTACTCTTTTGTTATTCCTCTGATTCTTATGATCCATCGACATTGCCTGATCCTCGGGATCCAAAGTTTATTCAGGAATGTGTGCAAACCCACAACAAACTGCGGTCCAGAGTGGATCCACCAGCCAGCAACATGCTCTACATGGTAAGGGAATCTTCACGACTTATATACAAATTTGTAGCATTGCGATGCTGTTTATGATTCTCAAAGATTGTTTTTGTGATCAAATGCAAAAAATCAGAAAACAACCCCACAAAAACCTGGGATCGTAAGACGGAACGCTTTTCAAAGCAGAGAAGAAGGCTCTAATTATCAGGTGGCTCTATGCAATCGGATATGTGCAGTTTAGCGCTGACTGAAATTTCTCACTCGAAGCCGCAGATGCCAGCCCTCAGCCGAGCGTTGTGTTGTGTGAGAAGCCTCCGGGTTGCGAGGCACCACACGCAGCTCGGCAGTAGGAGGTGTGGGGTTTGCGCACATCTAAGCACAACTTTCCTGCTCGAGTATCGGCGAGGCCAGATCCTGTTGCCAAACAGCGCTGGAGAGCTTTCCCTGCGCGTTCTCTGCAGGGCTCTCGCCGCCTGAGCCAGCAGGGCGGCAGTTCCGAGGGGCTGGGCCTGCAGGGAAAGCCAGAGAGCACCAAGCCCATTTTCCGTTTCTGGTTGTCAGACACTAAAAGATAAGTGCCCCATTTAGGAGGAGTAACTGCACAGTAATAAAACTTGAATTGCAAACACGACAGGAAACTTATTTAGTTTCTCTTCTAGATGCATCTTTTAGATCAGCTCTCCTCAGCTATGCATCCTGGCCTTCAGAACGTGTTGCTTGGACTCTGTATTTTCTGCATTGCTTTACTGGCCCTAAACAAACAAAATATTGTTAGGATGTGTTAAAAATACAGTGCTCGTATTTTTAAATTGTGCTTAATTTCTTCTTTTGAAAAAGCAAAGAACTGAAATCTGAAAAAAAAAAAAAAAAAAGGCCAGCATAAGAAAGAGACAAATAAATCTAAACCAGAAACTGAATCATGGCAAGTTTCTTTCAAAATACTGCAAAATCCCTAGTCTTAAATATGACCTCTTCCAGGAACTATTTAATGTGGAGATAGCAGTGCAATACATGATAAAATCTATTACAAAACTAAAAGCATTGGAATTGAAAACAGTATTTTGAGTGAACCTTGGCACTTCAAAAAGGCAGAAAAGAAGATGGTGCTTTTATTTCACAAGGAACTTCTTTTTTGCTGGAAGTAACTGTCCACCTAGATATGTAAACACTAAGATTGAATTCCGGGCATTCTCATATTTTGGAAAAGTAGTTTTTAAAAGAAAATGCAAAATGAAAACTCCTTTAATTACAAGTAACAAAGCGCAACCATTGGTATTTGTAATCCATGTATTATAATATGAGAATGTTGATCTAAATTTTTTTTACTTGACAAATATGAACCCTTCCTCATCCACCCAAAGCACTACTTAGTTCTGTTCTAAGGCTCCTCAAAACCAGCAGAGTCTCACCAGTTTCATCAGGGCTTCATAACAGTCTCCTTTGAATTGGTGCTGCCTTCCATCACTTTTCACATATTGTGCATTAAATTTTTCCTCCTTAAGTCAGCAAGCAACTTGTTATAAAATGAAAACTGAGAAGCAGTTCATGGGGGGGGGGAGGGGGGAAGTAAGTATTATTTCCTGAAACAGCAGTGATATCTATATGCAAATCTCCCTGTCCTGTGCATTTTCTTTGCATGCCATTTAGTCTAATCTTTCTGTTTAAGTGCAGTATTATAAGCAAATATGGAGTGTAACTGCAGTTAAACTAAAAATCATTGTGAACATTTCTGTACACTGCTTTTCATATGTCAGCCAGATTAAGCATTCACACAAAATGGAAAGTATATTTAAACTTACTATGCAACTTTAAACTTAGTATTATTCATACCTTTATCAAAGTTTAAACCTATTACTACTATAGGATGAAGGAGAGGAGGTACATGGACTCTTAAAAAGAAGAATGTGGAAAAAAAAGAGACCATGAAATGTAAGGTGCATCCCCCACTGTTGTACTTCTTTCATGATGATCATCTCAGAGCCTTGACAAGATGTAAAATGAAGCTTCTGTCTTAAGTGGCAGAGTTACCTTCCAGGAGTGGAAGATAAGTTCTGTACAATGCCAGATTTTATCCCTTGTCCTTAAAAGTATCTAAGGAAATACCAACTGCTTACTTGAAATAAGACTCCCTGCCCCATATTTAATGCTAGATGTACTGAGTTCCCATCTAAATTATTTATGTCCTAGTTTTGTGGGTGTATTTGGTTTGCACAAACAGGTTTTGAAAGCAGAGGGGTCATACAGGGGTGGCTTCTCTGAGAAGCTGCCAGAAGCTTCCTGCATGTCCCACAGACCCATTTCCCCACTGCTGGCCAAGGCCAAGTCCTTCAGCCACAGTGGCAGTGCCTCTAGGATAATTAATTCAAGAAGGGGAAAGGTTGTGTGCAAGCAATTGCAGCCAGAGAACAGTAAGAACACGTGAAAGGAGCAACTCTGCAGACACCAAGGTCAGGGCAGAAAGGGTGGGAGGAAGCGCTCCAGGGCCTGGAGCGGAGATTTCCCTGCAGCCCGAGGTGCAGCCCATGGTAAGGCAGGATGTGACCCTCCAGCCCATGGAGGTCCATGGAGGAACAGAGATCCAGCTGCAGCCTGTGGAGGACCCCACACTGGGGCAGGTGGAGGCCTGAAGGGGGCTGTGACCCTGTGGGAAAGCTGTGCTGGAGCAGGGTCCTGGCAGGAGTTGTGGCCCCATGGAGAGAGGAGCCTGCACTGAGCAGGTTTGCTGGCAGGAGCTGTGACCCCATGGAGAGAGGAGCCCACACTGAGCAGGTTTGCTGGCAGGAGCTGTGACCCCATGGAGGACCCACTCTGGAGCAGTGTGCTCCTGCAGGACTGCACCCTGAGGGAGGGACCATGCTGGAGCAGGTTGTGAAGAGCTATACCCCATGAGAAGGAAGAAGAAAGAGAAGTTTGTGAAGGACTGTCTCCTGTTGGAGGGACCCCACACTGCAGCAGGAGAAGAGTGTGAGGAGACCTCCCCCTGAGGAGGAGGGAGCAGGAGAGACAGTGTTTGATGAACAGAGCATAACCCCCAGTTCATGTCCCCTTGTGCTGCTGGCGGGGAGGAGGAAGTGGAAAATCAGGACTGAAGTTATGTCCTGGAGGAAGGGAGAGGTGGGAGGAAGGTGTTTTAAGTTGTGATAAATACAATTAATTTCCCCAGGTGGAATCTGTTTTGCCCATGACAGTAACTGGTGAATGATCTCTCCCTGTTTTATCTCAATCCAGGGGCCTTTAGTTGCATTTTCTCTCCCCTCCCCAGTTGAGGAGGGCAGTGATAGAGTGGCTTTGGTGGGCACCTGGCCAGTGTCCACCCTACCACACTGGGAAAATACATCCTCCACAAACATTAGGCAAAGGAAGAAATGGAAGACATAAGTTAAAAAATATTTTTACATCTCTGTAGATGCATTTTGGCATGATCTTGTGTTTTTTAATTACTAATTGATAGTGTAAACAATACACATTGTTTCAGACTTAGCTATGGTACAAAAAAAGTTACTTAGGTAAAACATAGACATAAAATTCAACAACCTACCTTTGTTAGATTCTACCAAAAAATCTACAAAAAGGTAGATTGTAAAATACACCTTTTCCTTCATCATTTCTGATCCATTCAAAACAATTTCCTTAGCGTTTCCATCATTTGCAGAAGCAAGTAAGCTATTTTAATTAATTCAGAAGAGGACAAATAAAAAGTTTATTTAAAAAAAAAAAAAACTTCAGTACAAAATAGTTCAGTGCTGGACAACTTCATTTACATAACACAAAGTATAAGTAGGACTACAAGCATACATTTGTGGTACTGTATCTACCAGGAGGTACAATGTTGTAATCGCTCAATCAAGGTGTGTGCACAAGAAAACACAGCAAGAGCAGACACCACCTCCAGTGCAAACAAAAGACATTTACATAACTCAGTTGCTTAAATAGCCACTTTCTCTAAAACTGAATAGCAAGTGAATGAGTCATTCCACAAATACGAATTCAGCACTCAGGTTTCAAGCCAACAAACACAATGATGCCCACCAAAGAGTTGAGTTTAAACTGTCCCCAAAATCCCAGTGTGCTTGTGAACTGACCTGCAAACCATGGCCTTAAGCAAATATGAGGCTACACAAGACTTTTGCATTATTGATATGGTAAGCATAACCCTCATTTTCCAGATTTCATGTAAATTCAGTTTAATTTACATTAATGTTCTGTCATGGCCAGCATAGCCTTAAAATACTCATTGTGCCACAAACACTATATTTGGCTGATGTACAGCTCTTGGTGTCCAACAAGCCAGCCAGCCAAGATCATACACCACCCCAAAAAAATTTCCTCAAGATTAATCAGCAATTTAAGTTCAAATCAGAAACAAACCTACAAGCTGATCTACCATGTAGCTCTGTGAGTCTCCACAGAAGTAAAAAATGAATGAACCAAAAGCATCTACACAACTGAGACACATCTTTTCCTGAGAGCTGCTCTGAATTACTGCACTGCCAATATAACAAAGTGATTTTTAATTGTCTTTATTTTGCAGAGTTGGGATCCAGATTTGGCAAAGACTGCAAAAGCTTGGGCAAAGAAATGCTTATTTAAACATAATATACACCTCAAAGAGCGAGGGAAAGTTCACCCCAGATTTGCTACTGCTGGAGAAAACATCTGGACTGGCTCACTTTCTGTCTTTACTGTGGAAGCAGCCCTCAACTCTTGGTACCACGAGGTTGAATCCTACGATTATGAAAACAATAGGTGCAGTAGAGTATGTGGTCACTATACTCAGGTAGGCATTGCATTTCTCCATCTAAACCATGAACCAGCTTTGCCATTTTGATACAAAACCTCTACATTTCTGTTGAAGAGTCAGTGAGTCTTTCCAGGTTCTGTAGTCTTACTATATGTCTGTGTGCACAAGATGTTCTTATGTTCCAAATTATGGGAGGAAAAGAATTGCTGTGTTATTACTTTAAATATGGCAGTTTGTGGGGTTTTTTGGAAGAAAACAGTGCAGCTATCAAGCAGTCAGATTAGCCAAGCAGTTGCTAAAAAACAGGCAACAGCAGTGGCTGTGGGCTGCAGTGCATGAGTGGAATGAGGTCCCAGCTCTGTCAGGCAGACTTCAAATGCCAAGGGCTGGAGAAGTACCATCATGAAAAGAGATGTCTGCAGTTCTGCAAACATCATGTGCACACTTTGTCCAACTGCTATTCCCAAAGGAAGCAGGCAAAGGGAGGAAAAGGACTGCAGCTGCCATGCAACCCTGCAGTCACTACCTGCAGCTATAGGAAAGCAGGACAGCTTGCAATAGCGACTCTAGGCTTAAATTTTGACCTGAGGGTATTTAATATTTTTTGTAGAGATACACATGTGCATTTAGGACTTGAGTAGATGAGGTGAAGCTGGTGGGCTTTCTGAACTAGTGTGCAGAGGATACTTGAATGCAGGAGCTATGAGAGGTGACTGTGCTGCTCTTTGAGCTTGCTCTCAAGAACATTTCAAGAGTCAGCACCTGGAAAGTGCACAGCACACCTTACCTGGCACTGAAGCACAGTGCTGTCGACCATGGTGTTTGTAGAGGAGTGGCCCATGCAATTTCATGGGGATAGAATTAAAAAAAAAAGATTATTCTCACTTGGAGTTAGCAGTGATAGTGATTGTAGCTAGAAGATGTATATCTGACAGCCTCAGGAGATATCCTTGGGTCTTTACTGTCAGGGAACTCATCATTCCTCTTCTTCCCAACTGTGGAGAAGAGAACTTTCCCTGGGCACAATTACTGCAGTTGCCACAAATCACTGCTCAGTCAGTGGCCTCCTGGGACTGGGAAGGTCCTTTTATTCAGTCCTTCACAGTCCTCAGGAATGAAGTTATCTACAGCCGGAGCCAGGAGCAACCTCTGCTCTGCCACTGCACTGAAAAAACCCTCAGGAGCCTCAGGATTTTCCCATCTTCCCAGAGCTGGTACCAAACAGCCATAAACAGAAATGGCCAGACCTCCCTTTTAAGGCAGTGGAAGCACAAATGTATTTATGTTCTAAGTTGCCAGGATCCTTCCATATTGCTCATGTAGTCAGTCATTGCTGCTGTTTTATCACCCTCAAGTACTGCTGTGCCCTTGTCTCTCCTCTGCTGCTGTCATGGGACTTACTTTTCAGGACTGCAGCATTTGGCTGCACTCTGATAGGATGCTGGGTCCCACAGAAAAGCTTCTGGTAGAGAGAGGATCAGTAAGTGAAGTAATGGCCTTGACCCTAGATTATCTTAGTCACGGCCATGATGTTAAAAGGCAGGAGTGCAGCCTAAACATAGTCCTCCTCCCAAAGCACCAGTGCCTTCTGGCAATTTGCTTTATGTCTCCACAGGATTTAGTGAAGGGGCAACCAGCCCTCATGAGAGCTATAGCAGATCATGCAGCCTTTTCTGCACAGGTGTGAATTCAGCTCCTGCAGCAGGAAAGACAGAAAGCTAATGGGTTAGGTTGCAACAAAGGAGATGAACTTCACCTTTCTCCTTTGCAAGAAAGGAAAACAACCTGTTACAGCCAGTTGTGTCTTCTTTGTGACAGATTTAAAAAATATATGGTGAATTGGGTAAAATAATCAGTCTTTTTTCAGAACTATGGCTTTGAGATCCATTATTGCTGCTTTTCCTTGTGAAGCCTGCCAAAAGAGTCCTCCTCATCCCATTAGTATGTGATAAAACAGGGGAGAGCATATCTTCTCCTAACTCTTCAGGTGCTGAATCAAAGCCTTTGTCACCAGTGTATCCATCTGTCTTTGCAGGTAGTTTGGGCTACAAGCTACAAGGTTGGTTGTGCTGTCCACTTCTGTCCCACGGTGCAATACATCTCCATACGCAACGCA
This sequence comes from Hypocryptadius cinnamomeus, assembly GCA_013400635.1. NCBI lineage: Eukaryota > Metazoa > Chordata > Aves > Passeriformes > Zosteropidae > Hypocryptadius > Hypocryptadius cinnamomeus. Next base: position 53,052 of record VYZP01044230.1, read on the forward strand.
GCACACTTCGTCTGCAACTATGGGCCGCCGTAAGGTTTTTTGTTGTGAATATTTCACAGGGTTTGGGTCCCTTCCACAACATGCAAATTTATTAGGTCAGTCTATTTAGTCCTGTTTTTTGTGGCAGGAAATAGTATCCAAAACAGAAAAGAGGTACACCTTTGTCCAACCAGCTTTTTTTTTATTTGCTAGATGAGGGCTATATATTCGAGACAAAAAGCAGTGTGTCTGAAAGAAAGGATTAAATATAAGATGTTGACATGAAAATACTGAAGTGATCATCTGAAGGTTAATCCCTTGCTCCTAAATGCCAAGATGGCCCCAGACAGTTGCCAAGGTGCAAACCCAAATCTGAAGGTATTCCTACATGTGCCTGAGGAATTAAGCCCCTAAGTCAATGGCTTGGATAAACATTGAAGTGTGCAGTGCTGGCAGCCTGCACTCTTAGCAGCTGAGGGCTGCTTAGGAGGCTGGGGCTGCTCAAGACAGAATTTGATCCAGAGGTCCTTCATGTGCATAGTCAGTAGGATATCCAGCTAGGATGGATGTATTATTCTCTTCTCCAGCTAATTAATACCACCTCGGTATAAATACAGCTTTAAAAGCCTTACATGCATACCATGTTGGACCAAGGCCAGGCAGCCCTTGAACTCAAGCAAGTTTGGCGTTCCTTTTGCCCATGCCTCATCTTTGGAAGAGTATGTACCCCTGACTAGATACCTTGGAATGACACAGCTGCTGCTCTCCCCAGAAGCCCCACATCCAAATGTGCAGAGGGCCAGAATCCCACTGGATTTCTTGCCCTGTGTTGGCATGGGGCAGAGGAGTGGTCCCTTGACCAGCACCCAGCAAAGCAGGCAGGGAGCTCTCTGGAGAGGCAAGGAATTCTAGAGAGGGCTTTAAAGCTGGGCCCTTCCCTGCTGGGTGAGAACACCACAAATGGTCAGTTGCGTGCTAACAAGTGGAGTAATGTCACATCCAGCTGTTGATTTTGAGAAGCAGCAGCTTCATTGTTTTGTTTCAGCTCTGCCAGGGGCCCAGGCAAGATGCATACACAGTTTCCTAAAGTGAATGTACTCTTCAGCTTAGACCAAGCAATGAAAGCTTTGCCTTGCTGAAAGTAATGAAGTTTTACCATGAAGTTTCATCTCACTGCTGAGATTTCATGCTTACAAAATCCCTCTCTGTGTACATGTGCAGTTTGAGGCATGCTGTAAGTCTTGCTTTTGCCATGCTTTGAGCAAAGCACTGAAGCTGTGTTTGGTGCAGTACCAGCCTGGGCAGAGATAGTTGGTTCCACTCACACCACTGGCAGAGGGAGGGAGCAGGAGAGAGACTACATCACTCCTAAAATATTAAACAACAAATGGATGAAATCACCACCTATGATTTTCCAACACCAAAGCATTCCTCTTCAAGGCTGAATACACACATACATACACAGTAACTGAACCTGCTCTTGCTTTCATAGCCAGAGCCAGCTATGAGGTTCCAGAGTCTCCATGCACACAAATTACCCAACTCTGAGACTGCTTTAATTCCCAGGTTTGCAATACTGCTGTCTCCAAGTTCCTAAACAGGGTGTCCCATTACACCTAATCTCCTCTGTTTCACTCCATGTCTTGGGCACAGGGCACTCAGACGGGACTCTTGAAAAAACCATCATTTTATCAACACAAGTGAAGCAGAACTCAGGTTAAAACCTAATTAGCAGTAGGTATTACCACCTTCCCAAGGGCTGTTTGAGAGCAGTGGTATTTTTCTTCACAGTGGGAATTACCCAGTGCGCCCATACAAGACGGGAGGAGCGTGTAGCGAGTGCGGTGGTGACGAGTGTACCATGCAGCTGTGTCGTAAGTAAAAGACAACCAGACATCCTCCCCAAGCACATGTAGAAAGGGAAAGAGCACACAAAAGATAGCGGCAGGAGGCAGGAACAACACTCTCCTGTTCCTAAATATAGGCTGAAAAACTGCAATCAGAAGCCAAGTGGGTAGTGATGTATAAAGAGAGGGGATGAGGGCAGAAGGAGCCTGTTTTCTACCCTGGGGAGTGATGGGATGGGGTCTGCTCTTCAGATGCTGGAGGCTGTGTTACAGGAGATGTGGTGGCTGCAGTTTAAGGTGTTATTACCCCTGCCAGAAGTTACTACTTGCAGAAATAGGAATCAGAGAATGGGATACCTGTCCTGGGGACTCCAGGTTATCCACATCTGATGTGTGAGCTGTGGCTTGAGCTGGTGCAGGTCCAAGCAATCTTTGCCCTTGCCATGCCACTGCGGGTGGGGAGAGCAGCCATGGCACTGCCAAAGCTGTTCACTCCAATGACCATCAGCCAAGCCATCTGCTTCCCCCTAAGCACAGGGAGAGAACAAGGCTGACATGCAAGAGCATTCATGGAGATGCAGTGCTCAACCCAAGTCTGACAGCCTTCCTGATATGCCTGCACTTGGCTTTGTAATGGCTGCATGGAGTCAGGAGGAAAGGAGACCTGAAATTTCCATGAAGACAAGGCACTGTCCTGTGGCCACTGGCCTGCAGGGAGCTGAGGGTATGGTCACACTTTCCCCCAGCACTCAGCCATTAGTGAACTAAAAGGAGTGGAAAGATGCCATTAAAACACCAGTACCTAAGGAATTTAAGGGAGTCCTGGATTCACAGAGCTGTTTAATGTTAGTTGAAGGCTCTCAAAACACAGGGCACAGGGCAAAAGCCAGTGATCTTGGGAAGCACACCCAGGGGGGAGTCCTCTCTACACCAGCCACTGGCAGTAGAAGTCAAAAAAGTGTGATAAAACACTCCTCAGCAGAGTCCTAAGAGTCACTGCAGGGCTCTCCCAGAGGCAGCAGGTCTTTGCTTTTTCCCGAGAAGAAACACATCAGCTGTATTTATAAGCCCCTTGTGATGCTCACATTTCATTCCCTTTTGGTTAGAGTCAAATTGTTTCTAAGTTATAAGTGTGCTTCTGTTTACTTCTTTTCTCTCTCCAGAAAATGCAGAGCGTGACAAAGTCATTGGTAAGTATCACTGGAATTACTGCTTCCTTTTGTTGCCCTTGTTGCAGTAATACTTGAAAACAAGTGAATTGTTTTGTTTACAGAGGATTCCAAGTGGCATCCAGAGTGGGACAGGCCAGCATGTGATGAGTTCTGCATCTCCATTATTGCTTTAAGATTACTACTCCTTGTACTGACAATTGTGGCCTCCTGGCTCTTACCAAAATATTGGTCTCTAGTTCCTGCCAGTGGGTAACACATGTAGAAGACCACAAGAGCACTTGACTCAACTCGTCTCTTCCATTCACATAAGTTACAGGCAGCACAAACATTGGTAGAGACGTTGTTTGCATCCACAGGTGATTTAGAAGTACAGAAATAACATCTTCATTGCAGGTCGTAGTTACAAGCACTGATAAGCAGCTTTCTCATTGCTCTGAACCAGTTAAAAGTTAAAATGGATTTAGATGTTAAAATTGCTTTAAAAGTTAAAAAGTTAAAATATTTTTAAAGTGGAGCAGTGTGCATGTGATCTGGTGGGTGCAGGGGCACAATGTCCAGGCAGCACACTAAGGTGCAGGCATCTGCCCAAAACACTTTGGGAAGGGCTGGAGTGTCCAGCCCAGGAGCCAGGCCCCAGCCCACAGCCAAGGCACAGGCAGAGCATCCACCTGTGTCATTCCTATTGGACTCTTACCTTGGGCACTCCTACAGCAAAATACAGAGTGGCCTGTATAATTTAAAATTTTTAAAGGAATTTTTGGATCTCTGTGAGCTCTGGCATTTGCATTCTGTGGCAGGCAGCACACTTCCCAGTCTCAGACCACTTGTCATTGGTACTTTACTTTGCTTAGAATTTGTTTTTACACTCATGGCATCTGTGCCTAAACAGTTTCACCTGTGTTTACATGGTTATGTATCACTGCAATCTTTCCTGTTGTAGTTTTTTATTTTTTTGAGTATAGGGGTTTTACTGCTGTTTCAAACAATAAATTGTTATTTCCTGCTTCCTGTGTATGGCAATCATGAATTTGCAACATGACCTAAAGCTTAACTGCTGCTGCACAAAATAACCCCAGATTCAGCTCCAACTTGCACAACACTAGAAACAATACTGGGAAAGATAGGACTCCAAATGAAATTACACTGTACCCATAGTTACAAGTTTGGTTGTACAGCTGCCAAAGATCAAATCTCCTGGAACCTGCACATCTGGAGCAGGTAGAAGGCTGTGGGGACAGCTGCTGTGTTCAGCTCGGTATGTCCTCTGCCAAACACAGTCACCCAGCTCAAGCAGAGTCTGGAAGCAGCAGAGCTGCCCAAACTCACAGCTGGACCACAGCAATCCCTGTCTATACTTTTAGAAGCTTCTGCACCCTGTCCCTCTGCACACACTGCTGTGGGGGAAGCTGGCAAGTTCCCCTCACCCCTTCATTTCTGCAGTACTGTCACCACAATACCTGTCAGTGTTTCTGCATGCCCACTACTGACCCTGACTCCTGATCTTACTACTGGCATGGATTTTAACTGAAAACACTGGAACTGGGGCCCAATATTTCTCACACTTCCACATTACACTTAAGCTAGTACAGCTTACACTAAAATAATTTCACTATTGCAGCATTCCTTGAATAAATCATTTTTCAAAATGCAAACATGTCTGGGGACAAAATTACAAATTTCATGCTTGATATCTCTTTATATATACACATCTTTCTTTGGTGACTGCTGGAGCCTCCATAGCCAAGACAGCACACTCACAGACACTCTTGTGTGAAACCCAAGCCTCAAGTTCCAGGTACTGCAGAGTCCCAACTAAAAATCATCTGGCGAGTGGCATGTGGGCAGCAGGACTTAATATGCGGGCACTCTCCTGCACAGGGCTCCACAGCAGACTGTGCAGCATGGTCTCTGCCCGCCATGTGGGGTAGTATCCTACTACTGGGAAGAGCAATGCAGGGAAGGGAACAAGATAATACTGAGTCCAGGGAGCTTAACATGAGCTCAGCAGGACTTCTCTCCTGCTTAATTAATCCGCGGTCTCCCGAAGAAACAGAAGCAACACAGAGACCCTAAAGTTCAAAATGTTAACAGTTTCATTTAACTATATACTTCAGCAGCTCTTAGGAAATCCTGAGAAAGACCTCCCTTAAAAACCTGTGGGTATGGGGGTATTAAACCCCTAAACTTTACAATGTGGCATCTTTCAAACAAAAAAAAGATGTGTTTTCACCTACTGGTTTCAAATAAGAGGTCACTAATGTAAAAGGCATTGAGTTGCATCCTTCTAGAAGAATCATTTCCACTGCATGTGCAGTGATCAAAATTCCAAACCCCAGCAAACGCACTCAAAATCATGACATTAGTGTGGCTCTATCTCCTCCTCAATACATTTGTTTGTTTAATCTCAGATGTATGAAATAAGCAACAGCTGCTCTGCTGGTGCACTTCATTTCATCACATTTCAGTTTCAGGAAATTGAAAAACCTCTAAACTTCCTTTAAAATAGGGCAAGTGCCAAAAGAAAGGCAAAAAAAAAAAAAAAGGAACACAATTTTTTAAGACATTCTTGCAAGAAGGAACTAAACTAAGAATATATTTAAAGGTAAATAACACAACTTTTTGCTTTCCCTGCAGCACAATCCCTATGTAAAGACACTTACTTTGTACCATATTCTGTGTAAAAACCCATCAGGATAATGCTAATAAATGACAGTTTATCAGTGGTATGCAATGAAGATTATGGTTTGTCTGATTTTCAGATGAAACTGTAAATTTGTTTTCTGGACAACACAATGGAGGTTGTGCAGTAGATTAAGGATTTAAGAACATTGTATTAAAATACTTTATTAACATCGAGACAAGACACACAAAAAAAATCAGTTTTTACAAAAATAAAAGCATTATACAGTAATAAATCTTGCCTGTTTAGCAAAAGTTATCACCACAACTTGAGGCTGCATATTGTCTGGTAGTCTTTCACAGAATTACCTTGAGCTTTCACCTTTCCAGAGTTATCTGGCCCAAATGTTTAACACTCCACATCAAACTCCTCAATGTTTCTGTTGTGAAACCTTCCCTTTAGACAGATATTATCCAAATACATTCTCTTACTATATCAAACAACACAGTAGCACAGATTTTCTTCACCAACCTCGCCAAGCCTGTACAGCTATTGTAGGTCCACTAATTAAACTGTACTTAGGAAAAGAGAATGATCATTTATTTAGTCTTTTCTTGTCCACATTATGCTGACAGCAAAAAATCTCCCATCTTCAGAGTGTAAAAATGTTCATCACCAGAGGTGACAAGTAAACATCTTGGGGGGTGAATTACTTCTTTTTCTTTTTTTTCTTTTCATCTGCTGCCATTTTTAACTTTACTTCTTCCTCAGGGAGTGCTCCTAATTTCTTCTTCTTTGCATTCTTTACCTTTTCTTTGATTGCTTCAATATCAATCTTTTTCTCAGTGGAGGCTACACAGTAAGAAATACAAAGATTGTTGTTTCTCCAGTGCATTAAAAAAAAAAAAATTTGAGAACATAAGCTCTTACTCTGCGCATAGTGTGGTTTTACTTTAACCTTTAGAAAAGGTTACAACTATTTACCCTATCTTGTACCAAAGCTGTGATGTAAAATTTTCAAGTAAGTATTGCTTTCTGTTTACTTGAATGTAAAAGTCATGGCAGCTTCACTGTAAAACTGAAAGGCTAAAGTTGATGAAGCTAGAACCACCAATTGAGATTGACTCTTCAACGAAGAATTGCCATTTTATAGGTACAGAAGTATTGGCTAGATCATCTTTCTACTGTCCCTGGCAAATTCTGGGCATGGATCTTACCATCAGGATTTTTTTTGCATGACCTTTCTTTTCCCTAGGCTGTATTTGCAAAATCACTCAGCTTAGAAATTGAAAACAGAAGATTTTACAACAGGAAAAAAATGGTTACCTTTCTTTGTTTTCACAGCTGGCTTTTCCTTTGGTGGGATAAAAGCTTTATTTCTTTCTTCTTGTCTTCTCTTGACTGCATCTGCTTGTTTTGCCTGAAGTTACCAATAAAAAGGTCAAGCAGCAATAGAGCAGGGCAGAAAAGGACAAAAAAAAAAAAAATCAGATTCCAAGTCAGCAATCAAATGCTTTTTAACTGGACCCTGGATTAGTACAACTTTACCTTTATCTCTTCCATTTGCTTGCGTTTCTTCTGTCTTTCTTTCAAGAAGTATTCGCCACTTGCCAATTCTTTATCAATCTGTGGAAGACAAGTATCAAGAAGCTTTAGTTAATTATGCATTATAAGCCAGACATGTAGTATCAGGGAATCAGAACATGACAGAAAAAGCCTCCTCATCTCTTTTTACAAAGAACACGATTTCAGGTGTGCTATATTCCTGCATAACCAAATAAAGTTTCAACTGACCTGGCTTTCTGGCTGTGGAGGTGGGAACGGTGTGTACTCCTTCTTAGTATTTTTCTTCTTGGGCTCCTTGCGTTTTTTCAAGTTCTTCCGCTTGAATTTAGGCAAAAATCTTTCCCAACTTTGTGTCCTCAGTTCAGGATCTTTTGCTAATTCCCTTTTGATCATCAAAGTCTTCAGTAGTTTCAGAACGTCACAAAGAAGTTATCAAAAAAAAGAGTATTACAGTAGAAGCCAAGAGATCCAAAAGAGAACTTTACTAGACTTTCTTGGAGGGAATATGCTACTTTCAAACCTTCCACATCTCACTTCAGTAAGAGCAGTGGGGCTTAATTATGAACAGCAGACCAGAAAGATGTCTCAAAACAGGGACAGAATGCACTGGAGAAGGTGCTTCAGTTTAAATGAGCAAGTATCAAACCAACAATCAAAGGAGAAAGTTTCCTTTGATTTTGCAGATATTGCCATAATGGTGTTAGGGCAATGTATCCTAGTAAAATGAAGGATATCAAAGTCAGTGGTTTTTATAAAGCAGCATACTACAGAAATTCTCAAAATAGATTATCACACAGAAACATGTGAGTTTTTAACACACAACCCTCTGGGAAGAAATAGCATTTTCTTGTAAACAAAGATGTAGTGGACCACGCTAACCTTGATGTTATATATGGGATGTATATTCTTCATTGTGTCCAGAACAACTTTTCTAACCTGTATTGAATACAAAAGAACAGAAAGGTCATCAAGTATTGCATATGCTAATCAATTAAAATATCAGCTATAAAATACTGTGCTTCCTCTGCCCACCTCTGCCACCTCGAAGTAGTAACATTTAAAATTACAGAAACATTAAGGTTGGAGAAGATCTCCAAGATCACTGATTCCAGCCTTTAAAAAGCTAAAGCACAGGGTTAATTGGAACAGCAGTTCAAAAATGCCAATACTATTGTCATACTTCTAACAGACTGCAGCAGGCCCCATAAACATTATTTTCATGTTATCATGGATCTTATGGTGTCATGAGGAACTTGCTTTTGACAAGCATTCTTCTCCCACAGTTATTAAAACATATACAGATGCTTTTTTTTCCAAGACAGAAAGATCTTGGAGTCTAAACAAAATTCAGCAGCTAAGATGATAATACTATGGACATTCATGCAAATGTATTAACAGACAGATGAAAAGTCAGTGAGATACTGCCGAGGTTGCCAGATTTTGTGTATTGCCCACCCCTGAGCTGGGCATAGAAGTTTGCTACACAAACAGCTCATCTACCTCATCTTACCTCTTTCAGCCCACTAAAGGGTCCAAGAGCTGAAACAGTGTTGCCTTGCACCATAATATAACAGTTTGTTAACAGTTCCAGAGCCTACACCAAAAAAGAAATTAAATGAGTACAATATGAAGACCTGACACAAATTTGGGTCTCAGTATTGTCTGGTTACTACACCTGTAGGAAATACCTTCAGAGTAGATCCTTTTGGCCCAAGAAGCCGTGCTCTTCTTTTTATAAAAGTCTCTCTCTTCCTCACCAGAGAGCCTATCTTAATGATGTCACATGCAACATCATCCTGAAGGATACGAACTGCCTAAAGAAATGCAAGCAATGTCATCTGAATTCAAATGTATTACTCATAGGAGTCAAGAGAATACTTCAGTTTATTCTTCTCCCTTTACTTTCAGATATATTTACTTCAAGCACATATTTTATTTTACTTGACTCACTTGAAATTTCCGCATTTTTAAAATGCAGTATGTTATAAGTATTCTGATAGAATTTAAGTATAACATTATGATAGAATTTAAGACAAAATATAAGCATTAGGATGGATAAAAGCTTTCAGGACTTATTACAAACCTGCTCAAATGGAACGCTTCTTGCCAGAAGTTTTATTAAGTCTCTAGCCCTAATGATTGCATATGGATCAAAAGTCTTCTTAGTGGTAGTGACAGTCATGCTTCCCTCAATTAGATCCAGCGCTGCGTTCACATACTGCAACATTTGAAAACAAACACCAGATCAGTACCATAAATCAACTTTGGCAGTAAGTAGTTAACTAACAGAATATAGATCTGTTTTCCAAAATTTCTTGAGTGACTTTTAGCTTAAGAAAATTGACACACAGAGAGACAAAATCCAGACTGAGTATGTGTCACAAGACCCAAAGCACCACCTCTCATCTCCCTGAATTCAAGCACAAAAAGCTGTCAGTGCCTGGATGATGAGATATTTGCTATTGCAAATACTGTGCTGACAGCATTTGCAAATAACTAGAAGACTGGCTACACAGTTCTTCACTGATTTTGATGACAAAAAATGACACTGCTAATTCAAAATGCAACCACAGTAGAAATTCACAAACAAGGTACGAGAAAAGCAACTTGCACTGGTTTTATTAGCTTAAGTAAGACCCGTATGTCCCAAAAGGTAAAGTCTAGTATCAAAATGGTTAAAAGTTCATACATGTTCACCCAAGGCTTTCTGGACAAGCGGCCAGCACTCTTTCAAGTAAGCTTCTCTATACTTTGGGAACAATGTTGCAAAACTGCTTTCTTCCAGCAGCCCTTTGGGATTATCCTCTCTTGTAAAGGCTGGCTCTTTCCATCCATCCGGCACAGTGAGAAGTTCAGATTCATCAACTGCTATAAAAAGAAAAAAAAAAAAATCTATTGTTATAAGAACACTGATTTAATACACTGTTAAGTGCGGTTTGCGTCTCCTCTGACCTTAAATAAATTACTGTTTTAAACTATTTGTATTAAAAAAAGAAAAAAAGAAGAAGAAATCCGCAGCTCAGACATGCGCCGTTGATCTGGCCTATACAAGATGATTATTCAAGTATATTGCACAGGAACAAGGCACAGACTGAGGACAGGAAGCCGAGAGCGGGCACACCACAACACGGCACCGCCGCTGCCGGCCCCAAGCACCGCCAGCCGCCTGTGTCCTCCGCAGCGCCCCACGGAGGGACCCTCAGCCCCCGGCCCTGCCGGCCAGCCGCCAGTCCCGCATCCCGCCCGGACCTGGTGCCGCTTTCTTCTTGTTCTTGTTCTTCTGCCTTTCTCTGTGGTTCGGGCCCGGCCCGGGCCCGGCCTGCTCCTCGGCCACAGCCGCCATGTCCGCGCGCGCCGGAAGGGGCGGGGCCGGGCGGAACTTCCCCCGCGCGTTGTGTGGGACCGCCCGGCCGGAGGCTGCGCCCCAAAACGTGTACAGAAATAGCCCGGGTACTGCCGTGCTCGTAACTAAAGGAAAGGGGTTCCTGATGAGACCTGATTGTTCAGCTGAATGACTTATTGTTCAGTTGATGAATCTGGATAGTAAATAAGTAATTTAAGGTTTTCTGGGGGATGCTCTTCATCCTCCTCCCTGCCCCTTCCTGTACCTGTAACTGAGCATCTCTTTCAATGAAAGCAGGAATGTGCCTCCTCCGCTGTCTTTTATGGAGACCATGAAAAGCCAATGGGGTGGAAAACTGGGGGAGACCTTTAAGAGCAAGAGCACTCTGAGGCAGGACAGTGTTGTCTTCGGCAGGTGTTCACCACATCTGTTCATAAAAACCTGCACTCTACGATATTTAATTACCTAAATGATGAGAAAGAGGTTTCTATCACCTGATCTATACCTGAGTAAAATACTCATTTAAAAATCAGTTTTGACCCTCCTGAAACCTTTCCTTCGGACTTTCCTTCCTGTATTTCCTCGCCTGCTCCATCTGCCAGCCCTTTGCGCACCCCCATCTCCCACAACGAACAGGACTTCCCAGTCTTTTCCGTCTGCGAGCTTGACACCGAGTTGATGCAAGCTGTTAGCCATTCATGTTCATTTCTGTCTGTCAGCATCCTTCAAGCAGGGGCGGGAGGGTTCCCAGAGAAGGGAAGGAAGCTGAAAGGGGAGCCCGCGAGGCCCCCTGCAGAGGCTGGCAGTCCATCCCCGGTCCCGCTAGATGGCGCTGGCCGCCGCGCTAAGCGGAGCTCCCGGACGGAGCTGCCGCCCGCCCTGCGGCTCCCGCGGGACGGACAGCACCGGGAGGGAGCGAGGGAGGGATGGAGGCGGTGGGGAATGTGCTCCCTCTCCGCCCACGCAGCCCTGCCCCGCCCAGCACCGGGCTTTGGATGCCGGATGCCATTGACATTGAAAGGTTCCGTGCTCCTGGACAAGCACAGGGGGGCAAATTTGCCTCTCTCAGCTCTTGGGCACAGGGGCTTTCTGGGGCTGCTTGCCGGGCTGATATTCCTCAGCGCTGCAAAGCCTTGGAGCACAGGACGGGGTCGTGCCCGGCTACAGGCACCCGCTGGATGCGAAGGGAGGGCTGCGGGTCCGGGGAGGCGGCGCAGTGAAGTGCATGAAGCGCACGGTGCGCGTCTCTCGCCTGAAACCTGGCCACGTGTTGTGAAAGGGCAGCAAAGCAGATCTGGAAAGAGTTTGAGGGACGATAGTTAGTTTAGTTCTGCTCCTGTTTCGTGTCTGATGACTCCTGTGGTGCAGCCCACGAAAAAAATCACGGGAGTGGTCTGTGGAAGGGGCATGCCCCCAGCGCTGGGCAGTGGGAGTAAGCCTGCTGGTGGGATGAGAGGAGAGAGGCTGCAATCCATGGGGTGTTGAGAGTGTGAAGAGAAATTTCGGGCTGCAGCCTCCAGCCTGCCAACCTCCTAAGGAGTGTGCTTGCTTGCTTGTGTGTACATCCCACGCCTCTTGAGTGGCAGCTACAGCCTACTCATGTGCCCTCTCCTCTCCTGCATCCCAGCCCCTCGGCCAGCTGCTGCTCCTGGGGGGTCACCGAGCCCCCTAGCCCCTGTGCTGGAGGAGAAGTGAACGGTGTGTGGGTTAAGGGGCAAGGGACTGGGGCCTTGTGACTTCTTTTCTAACGATGGACGACCCTCTGTGATCTGCTGCTGCCCTGAAACGTCTCTGCCTGATCAAGACAGATACACTGAAAATAGCAGAAAATAGAGGGAGTAATGCTAACAGACTTGGAAGATGTGATTTGAGAAGGGTCCTCAGGTCCCCTCCTGTCTGATTCTTCGAAGGAGGAATAATTTCTCATCTTTCCTCTTACCTCAGTATCTGCAGTCTGGCTGGATACAAGGAAGCCACTTCTCTAAATTCCTAATAGGATCAGGATGCTCCCACAGACCTGCTCTGCTTTTCCAGACAACGGCACATATATATAATTTTTACTATTCACAGCTCAAATGTGATAACCAGCTACTGCTTATTCAGCAGGGTTAGGAAGCTGATGACGGCTAGCTACAGGGACAATGGCTATTGAGGGGACAGGGACTGACACTGCTGTCCAGGTGACTGGGACAGGGATTCTGCAGCCCCACAGGAGCAGGGTTCTCTGCATGCTGGTTTGAAGCTGAGCTCCCAGGCAGGAGGGACAGTGTGTGCGCCACTGCAGTGGTGGGGCACAGTTACACATGTGGGGATGCTGTGCTGCTGCATCCTGTAAATCCCTGCCCTCCACCACCCCTTCCCCCAGGGTCTGCATGCCCTCCCAGCTCTTCCAGGAGCAGCATGTTTTCCAAAGGCACCTTTCACTGGCAGCACATACCATGTTCAGTGTTCTACCCAACGCAGTGTGGGATGGAGAGATCCAGGTGCAAAGGGTTCCTTCGAAGACCTTTGTTTGAATAGTACAGATCCTAGTCTAGCAAAACCCCTACACCTGCTGGAGCCATTGCTGTGCTTGGGAGGATCTGGCTCAGCTCTTTGTGTGTGTCTATGTGTCTATGTGCAAGTGTTTTTTCCTCTAAAAAATAAAGTGAAGCACAGGCTCCCTTACACACATTTAAATGATACAATAAATAGGGCAGAGCACTGCTGTTAGAAGGAAGGTGCTGCTTTATTATGCAGCAAAGTAATTATTTCTCTGTCAGTAGATAGGACTCCAGCCACTTGGCACTTTCTTACGTGCCATTTTCCAATCCAAAAGAGCAACTTGGGATTTTGTGATAATTCAAGCAATCAGATGAGCTCATGCACATGGCATTCATTTTCTAGAAACACCACACAGATCCCATTCAGCCTTAGCACTCATAAATCCATGTGACACTTTTATCTATTTATAAACTTTTAACAGTAGGTTATGATTGTTATGCAAGCCATTTTCCAGGGATTAATAAGTAAGTTTTGTTAATGGCAGCAAGAAGGGCCATTAACTGCTCTAGGACAGTCATTAATCTGTAGTAAATGCTAAGCATCTGAATCACTTCTATGTAATTAAATAATCAATACTGCCTTTTGATTCAAATAACTGGAGAATTGTATTTTAAATTTATCTTGGCTTAAGGTGTTCTTAATTCTTTTAGTTTACCACAGGGCAGGAGACACATGGGTGACTGAGATTTTCTCCTGGTGTAACAGGCTCTTAATTTACCAGGTATTTTATATAAAACCTTTCAAGTGGTCAAATAGCATTCAAACTGGCCACCAAAACCAATTCATTGGATTGGATGGGAAAAAAAATAATCACATGTTGTCCTTTTTCATAATAGACTACTTTCAATATTGGAATAAAATTAGGTGACCTGACTCTAGGAGGTAGCCTGGAAGAATTAAAATAACCAAACAGAAACTTCTGCTGCCCAACCACCCTTAGAAAAGTCCATTTTATTTCATTCCCTGGCTAACACGACCTTTGTGCCCTCAGGCGGATGAGGTTGTGGTGTCTCTGTCTCCCTCTCTCTCTTCCTTTATCTCTCTGGGCACTGGTGTGAGTCACTTTGTTTTGTTTTGTTTTTGTCTTTGCTGTGGAATCCATTGATCTGCAGAGGTGCTCACAGATGATGGTATTGGTGTCCACTGCAAACCTGGCCAGGCAAGAACACACCACGGTGGGGCTGCTCCCTTCTCTGTGGTGAGCTCAGGAAATGCCCCAGCAAGCAGAGTTCATCTTTCCCTTTGAAAGAGAGCAGAGAGGACAGTTCTTGCTGAACCCTAAGAGTAACAAGGAGCTGGAAAATGAGAGGACTCTAAGCCACAAGAACATTTTAAAGGGCTGGCTGGAATAGCAAAGCAAAGATAATTTGTGGCAGAAGGAAAAACTCAGAATAAGAAGGAAGAACCTATGAGAGAGAGACTGTAGCTTTGTTTGGGAAATTGCTTGCTTGCTGTAAATTTGCTGTCAGTTTAGGGCCAAGAAAAGGATGAGAGCCAAACTGGGAGAGGAATTTAGTGTCATGAAATCAAACCAACAGGTTTAGATCAAAAGGTCTTTGGTGCCTAATGATGTATTCATACAGTGACTGACAGAATGAGGCTTTTATCTTGACTTGAGTCTCTGGGAATTCTCAGAAAGCAACACCAGACCAAGGCAAGCTGCACCAGGACCTCTGAGATATACACAGGAGAGTAAAAATGAGTGAAGGTGAGTGCTGGTCAGGGGTAGGTGTGTCAGAAGCTGGGGAGGATGAAGGTAGGGGCCTGAGGAGGGCAGTGGAAGAAAATGCCTAAATCATTATACTGGTCCAAAGCTTCAGAGGGGAAGAGAGTCAAGTGGGGATGAGAAAGCGTTTGGTCCCATCAGGTTTGGAAAGTCTCCCACATAGTGTGGAGAGCAATCACAAGATCCCAAAGGGCCGGTAGGTACAGCTAACAGATTTCTCCAGCTGTTGCAGTATCCATCCTATTTAGGTAATGCCTAACATGGGCTGTGCCTGCCAGGGCATAGCTGGTCTAATGCCTCTTGACTCCCCAAAGGAGCAGGTGTCCCTCATCACCTCTGGATGGTCATGGCAGTAGAGCACCAAGTGGACACCAGGTGCCTAGAGGCTCGTGCCTGCTGCAGCACTGAAGGGTCCCCTCTGCCAGTGCCTCTCCCAGCCCCTCCAGTGGGGAAAGAGGATGATCCTTTCTGAATGAGGGCAGGAGAAGCACCCCCAAGCCCCCATCCTCCCTGACAGAGAGCTGTGCCAGGGCCCAGCCAGAGCAGCACAAGAGGATCTGCTGTACTGCTCTCTGTAAGCATGCAAAGAGCAAACCCATTTTTAGAGGCATACAATACCCCAGGGCTGTGGATTGAAGCTGAAAATTCCCCCCCGCAAAGGTTTTTTAATATAATTTTAAAGTCATACCTGAGAAAACAGAGCCTGAGCATGGTTTTTATTTAGGAATTTGCCTGCTCGTGTGCCTTCTTCTGAAACACTCCCACAGTCTATTTTTCTCTTGCATTAGAATCTGGACATTATTATGCAGATTTCCACTATAGCAATATTACGGCAGAATAAATAGCTCTGCTATACACGAAGGGGAATCCTATTACATCTTCAGTAACTCTCAGTAAGCATTATCGCTATTATACCAATTGAAGAGACAGAAAACAATTTTTAATTAAAAATATTTATAGCAGGCATAATACCAACTGCCAGTTTCACTATCCAATGAATGCATTTTGCAGCTGGTACTAATTCTCTCTTATTTCTATGAGGTTAGCCAATATCAGCTGTTCATTAAGCAGAGGACATTTCAGGAATATCCGTATTATATGCTGTAACTAACTAAGAAGTTCTTCCTTTGACAGATATTAGGAAATCAAGATTGCTTGGCTATGTTATTCTGGGACTTCATAATAGAGAGGTCGTTTCCCAGTGATCTGAGTGGGCTGCATCATCAGTTTTATTCAAATCAATCCTACAAAACTGCTTTCCAGCAGATTAGAACATTTTAATTAGCAATATATCTTTTGTCTCCTATCTGCAGTGGAATAGGGGGTGGGAAATTGATTTCGGTACACCCTTTCTTTTACTGGGAGAGCAGCATAATCAGAAGGTGTCAGCAGAACCACAGGCAAATTAATTTTGAGATACAGAGCTTTCTACAGCCAGCCACACTGCTTCTCCTTGCACTGAATCAGGCCAGGCTGTGTGGGCGAGTTCACTGCTGCTGTCAGTGCCAGACACTCCGGGGGGCAAAGTCTGATAAGGCTGTCTTGGGTGAAGGGCATGACAACAACCCACTGGCTTACCCTGAACATTCTCACACTTTCTGTGCCACAGAGCACATAAAACCTCAGTTCCTGTCCTTGTTAGATGTATGTATCAGTAAATGTGCATATGTGTAGCTGTAGGTGATGGACAGCTGTCCCTAGAAGCTGTAAAAGCACCTATCTGCTGCAGCCGTAATTCAGGCTCAAAGGAAACCAGCAGGCAGAGGATGAGCTGCAGAAGAGCCCTATTCCCACATATCTCCCATCCTCCTACCTCTCTGTGCCATAGGAGACATGTCTGAAATATGGAGCTGGAACATTGCCTCCACCAGTTTTGTTTGCATGGAGAGCTCTTTCCCCATAAATGCAGGGATTAATGAGAGTCAGTTTGTCCTTGGTTCACATTCATGTGGTTCAGCGGGATTGTGGCATGCTGAAGGTTCCAGCCCATAAAATCTAATACAAACTTCTTGTTCCCTGTATTCACCCCAGGATAGCTGGCAGCCCAGTCAGTGAGGAAATCCCCTGGTGATTTTTCAAAGGAGCAGCTGGGAACTGACAAACCAAGCAGCTCATCATAACCTGGCATGCGAATTGCTAAATCCCATATGGTTATTGTTTTTCACTTTAAAATATTAGCAGTGAGTTTCAAAACACGGAATTTAGCAAGCTGTGTTTCATCACTGGAAAGATCAAACCCCATTTGAGCCTGTGAAGCCATTTACAACTTGCTTATCCTTCCACCTGCAATAGATTTCACAGCAATTTCCCCTGGTCTGTGTCTGCTGTGACAGCAGAGGGGCCCAGGGGAAACAGCTGGAACATAGCTGGAAAGATGAATGATGTGGAGATGGGCATCTGTGAGGGGAGCAGAGGCTCTCCCAGGAGATGATTCAGAAAAAGAGTTTAATGTAGGGATGTGCTCTGAGTCATTTCCAGGGAAGCTTCCCTCTGCCCACTGCCTGCAGACTGACCTGTGAAGAGCAGCTGCTGTTGCTTAATTAGCCTTTGTGAATATTCGGCTTTAATCCATCTTTAAAGCTCACAAAAGCCTATCATGTCTGTGTGCTGCTCGTGCTCTAGGCAAGATTGCACCACTTATCAACAGCTTCAAGAAGCTGGGATTCACCAGCAACATATGGGAATATCCAATCTATTACATCCGTTTTCTTTTACCTACAGGGAAATAAGGATGTCAGTCAACTAAAGAACAAACTCTTCTTTGCACAGATGGCCATAAGGGCTTCCAGAACACTTTGGACTGAGTGTATGGAATGCAGCAGTTCTAGATGTGACTTTCTCGGTAGTCCTAGGCTAGCTCTGATTTCAGCCATTCCCCCTTGGTATTTCATAGAAGTGAGCAGTGTGTATTTGAGGAAAGTGTCATTTGGCTTGTCATTTTCTAAAGGTAGCAAGCAGTTTCAGTGAAAAAAATTATACTAGTCAACCCTCTACAAAGGCAGTCTGAGCAAGTGGAGCAGCAGAGCATGAAACATTCCTTCTTGTCTTTTTCCTTAGCTTTTCATGAAATAGCACATGGAAAGACATAATGTTATTTCTCCAAAATTTTTTTTCTGGTTTAAAGCAGAATTTGTAGGTTGAATAACAGTTTTCACCAGTCCTGGAAAAGGGGAGTCCATCAGTGTAGTCCACCCTACAGTGTGCCTGAGAACCTGGGTATCCATTTCCAGAGCTGCTACTACGCTTGGAAAACCATTTTCCTTGTCTGCACTGTAAATTTTCAAGGACACAAACTTTTTCTAAGTATGTGTTTGTGCAGGAGGGCAATTTGAGATAATCCTGTGTGAGGTATCCCTGCAATGCAGACTGCTGGCTGCTCAGTGCCGAGTTTGTCATTAAGTTATATTTGTTGCAGAAGGAAATACAATGGAGCTGCTGGGTGGCAAAGTAGCTGTTAAAACTACCATCCCAAATAAAATGTCACAGACTGAAGTTTGATGGATAAAATTTCATTTTTGCATGCTACCGGGTGGAAGAAAAGAGCCCATCTGTTCTCCAAGCATTGCACATTGTTAAGCAAACTACTCGCAGCTTGGCAGATCAGAACATTAGAAGAAAAAAAATTTTAGAAAAGCCAACCATAGATGAGCATGAATACAAGATGAATCATTGAATTTTGCCCAAAAGCAACATAAAAATGATGGTTCCTGCCAGGAAGTTATGCCAGGGTGTTCTCACGGGCTTGGCTGGCCGGGCTGGGCGGGCAGAGAGAGAAAGAGGCAGGGAATAGGGGTGCATTCTTCCGCTGCCGGTGCTGGCGAGGGCCGCTTGGCTGCTCGCTGTGGGGAGAATGCATGTGTTTGTCTTAGGAGACAAGGGGCACCATTATCACATACCTCAGCAGGGTTGTAGATGTCAGCCAAATAATTGGTTTTATTTAGAATATGACATCCAACTGGTGAATAAAGCATTTTGGGTGTCCTGGAAAGATTTTATATACAAACCAGCTGGAATCCCATTGGCAGGAACAGCCTCTTCCTTTCCCTTTCCCCCTCCCCATTATTTTGAGTCAGACAGAGCTGGAAGTGACTGAGAGGAACTCCAAGAAGCCTGTGCCTTTGAGCAATAAAGTCTACTGGTGCTAAACATCTGACACTTGTTCATTAAGAGAGACTCAGGCAAGCATTTCATCATTGAGATGAGTATTTAATACATGAATGGGTAACGAGAAAACATATTTGTGGCCGATTCAAAAGGCTGTCATACAAGAAGACTCCAAGTCTGAGCAGGTTGGGAAAGCTGCAGGGTGCTTTGGAATTCTCTCAAGTGAACTCACACTAGTAAAGCACAAAGTTGCTGCTGCAGCCTCCGAAGAAAAGTGGAAGTAGAATGGGCAGACAGTCATAGGGCAGGCAGTGGGTGCCAGTCTCCAGCCTTCCTTTAGCACAACCACAAGGTCATAGGGAAGAGGGAACCTTATACAGCTTCCCATACAGAGCATCACAGCTGCCCATCCCAATGTTCATCCCATCATTCCAGAGCTGCATGAGTTATGTGCTAGGGTGTTCCCAAGCTCAGAGAAAGTCCGTCATGGTAGCCCCTAGTAAATGTGTCTCATGAACAAGGCTGGATAGAATCATCTTCTTACTGTGGCAATCTATCAAAATAAGAACATAAAATGACTAAAGGCCTCCAATAGCTGAAGATTAAAATACATTTCAGATGAGACCAAAAAAGGACAGAAACATTCAGTAAAGTGCTTTTTCTCGACTTTTGGAAGATGTAGGATGCTGGCTTCTAACAGGAGCAGAGCATGTCATGCACATCCAAAATGTCCCAAAAGATAAGGGAATGATTTTTTTCAGTAACTTCTTAAGTACTGGAGGCATTATAGAAAATTTTAAACAAAATTGTGATGTGCTAATTAAAAATGACAAGTGGGAAGTCACTGGTTGAAAGATTTTCATTCTGAGTGAAACTATAGAGAAGGTTGGTGTGCAATTCAGTGATCAAGAAGATGTACATTTAATCGCTGTTTAACCATTGTTTCATAAGAACAAGCTGACTTTGTTTAATATATTTCTTACTTTTCTGGTTTATGAGTTTGTCTGAAAAAGGCAATAATGGACACGACAGACTGCTAATCCATACTTGTTGTAACAAGCTAGCTGGGTGTTATCTCAGAAAAACCCCACCAGAATCAACAAAAACTCCCCACTGCATAATACAGGACAGACCCAGTGGATTAAGCCCTTGGTGATTTGTTAATGACTGTGAGGAACAGTCATGAAATGGACTGCTGTGTTTGTGAGTCAGGCAGCCTAGGACCAAGGCACTGGTTTTGTTCAGCACCTGAGAGTGATTCAAGAACCCTGCAGAGCCAGTGTGTGGAAGATGCCCAGGCAGCAAGGGAAACCTGTTATGACATGGCAGTCATGCAGAGTGAGCTGGAGCACTTGCTCAGCTCAAGGCACCCAAACGAGAAAGATTTTAACATCAGGCAATGCAAAAACCACATTTAGGGATGAGGAGTGCTGGATCTGTGTGGTGGGAAATAGGACGCTGGAAAGAAATTACTCTGTAGAGTTTGTGAACTAAAAGAGGTCAGGAAATGCAACTGAAGTACTCAGAACAATGCTGTGAAAAAAACAAATAAAAGAGATATATGGACAAGAAAATAATGAGCAACACAGTGATGTAAATGCTTAAATACAGCATTGGTGAGGTGATCCTGAACACCTGTGTCAAGTTAGTGACTATATTTCTTACAAAATTAAATTAACTTGCAGAAGAGACCTACTAAAGAATTGGAGCACAGGAAAATTGCCAAGAGCTCTGTAAAAAAATATAATTTGTCAAAATCTG
Source organism: Hypocryptadius cinnamomeus (assembly GCA_013400635.1). Lineage (NCBI taxonomy): Eukaryota > Metazoa > Chordata > Aves > Passeriformes > Zosteropidae > Hypocryptadius > Hypocryptadius cinnamomeus. Next base: position 73,714 of record VYZP01044230.1, read on the forward strand.
TAGACAATGCTTCTATAGTGTCTTAAAATTCCTAGTATTAAGACGATATTAATATTTCACATAAATTATTCAGTGGTAATATTTAAATTATCAACAGATAATAATTATCAGGTTTAGGTAGCAGAAATAAGAAATGCCTTTTTTTACACAAGTGCATTTGTACACAAGTATGAGTGTGGTTAAAGAGGGGCTGAGATGTAAATTGTTTCTCCACTTCTTGATGGCATCAGCTGATGATTTGTGGCCTTTCTGGGTGATATGCTTTAGTCTAACACAAGGTATTGATCTCAATATATGAACACTCAAAATTAAATTATCTGTTCCTTGCATGTGATTGTGCTTAATTTCATTATTCTTTCTTGCCTTAAGGTTGGTGACCCTCCCAATTCTCTCCCCATATCATTCTGCACATTAAGGTTTGCATCATGGAAACCACAAATAAATTAGAAAAATGTAAAAACTTATAAAACACTGTGGTTAAGCAGCAGCTCTTACTTAGTATTTGCAAATCAGGAGAGAGGGGGTCAGCAAGATAGGCAAGACAGGCCAATTGCAGTACTAAGTGCTAGGATTATTAGGGTTTTGGTTACCCAACAAGCTCACTGGAACCAAAGGATACCCTGTCTCATGGGTCAGGTGGCCCCACTTCAGCATGTGCTGGACTGAGAATCCTGCCTAAACATTCTCAAAGCCTTTTACTGTAAGTTTGGGCTGTGTGCTGATCCTGTTATCAGGTATAAGAGCAGGAACTGTGATCCTGCCAAAATTAGGTAAGGGTTACAAAAAAAGAGAAAAGGGCACCAGCAGACACTGCTATCAAACAGAGTGCTTGCTTGTGCTCTCACACTGCTGGAAATCATCAGCAAATTAGGAATAAGAGGAACATGCAGGCGGTATGTTCCCAGCTGAACTTCTGTAAATGTCACAGCATTTGCATTGACACCACAGACTGCTTCATTGGTTAAAAAAAAAAAAAAAAAAAAAGGAGGGGGGAAGAAAGATAATATTGCAATGAAGATTGTTTTTCAAATGAGAATAGTCAAACATATTTTGTTAAATCTATCCTGCAGGAATCTAAAAATCGCTATAATTGAATGATGGTCAAAAGATAATAGACTAAACATTAACTGATAAAAACTACTTAAAACGTGTTTAATGTCTTATACCAAAGAATAAATGGGAATCAGACAAAGATGTGGAAGAGTTTGAGCTGTTTGTGTTCATGTTTATGCGTCATGTTTCAGAGCAGACCCTGGGTGATGCACAGAGACTCAGGAGTCATTGAGACTGCAAAATCAAGAGGGATAAACGCCATGGGAAATACTGGCGGCTCAGATGAAATTGTGCTCTTGAGAGCCAGCAGCATTCTGCAATCACTTGAAAGCCTCCAGAGTAGCTTAGCATCTCTTGGCCTTTGGTGAGAAAAGCAGGATGGGGCTGGTTTCTGCATACAGCAATGCCATTTGGAAATGGGATGCCAAGTTGCTAAAGGGATTTTTTGAAATCTCAGCGAGGCAACACCTGCCCATTTGACAATGTTTGTCATAGTTAGAGTGACTCCTCTGATGCTTTGAATGCATCATTTATTCCTTTTCGTACGGGAGGAAACTTCTCTTCTTGTAACTCATGAGACTGTGTTTGGTAACAGCCAGTCTGTGACATCTCTTTGGGGAATGAGGAACCTTAGAGCAGATACCACCTCATGAATAATTCCTGTAGCACACGAGAAAGGCCAGCAAGAGCATTCCACATATCCCTTCAGTCATGCCTTCCAGAGGGACCATAATGCTTACCTCTGCCTTGGAGAAGTAAAGTCGGGGCATACATTGTAACAGGACAAGATTTTAGTTCAGGAACATTTTCATACCAGGTCCTTAAGCTGGGAGAAGAGAGCATGGCTATGCTTGCCCACTTTTAAAGCAAGAGCATTTCCTCTCATGGCACTCAGCTTGACTGCCTTGCCTAACCATCAGGTCCTGCTTCAGATTTGCTCTTCATATTATTTCACTTGCATCAGAAGGCTCAAGGGTAACTGTTTTTTCCTCAAAGTTTCTCTCCACCAAAATCAATGATTTCTAGTTGAAGGAAAGAGTGAAGGCATCTTCAGAGAACAGTGCATGTGAATAGGCTCATTTTAACCAAAGGGGTTATGATCAGTATCTTTAATTACAATATAAATTAACAGGAAGAAACCTTCCTTTACATAATTACTTTTAATCTTGTTACATTTCTTCTCCTTGATTCTTTTGCAAGGGAGAGGTAGACCTTGCTGATTGCTAATCACAAAGATGTGTTGATTTGAAGTTGTATACAGCCTTTGCACAGAATTTGACTTTTTTTTTGCCTGCTATCCAGAGTGACACATGGTGAACATGTTTAAGCCATTAGATAACTTAACATACCCTGCTTAGGTCCTTCATTCTGTGTAACAGAGAACAGCAATGAAAATTGAAAAAGCTAATTCTTTTTTGCATCCTGTTGTTTCTGTATGGAAAGTGGGATTTAATAAAAGTACAGAAATTTAAAACTATGGTAAATTGGTTTCATATGTTTCAGTTACTCTTCTCACACTACATTTTGCACTGGAAATTATTAGCTTGGTACCTGAAAGCCTTATCCATAGTCATGGATTTTAAACAACTAAAGCAAAACAAAGTGGGTATTCCTTCGTAGCTGGAGAAGTGGCTGCTGCTGCTGAGAGCTGGCGCATCTCCTTGGTGAAACTCTGGTTCAACATGATCAGCTCCTGTCTAGAGCTCCAACTGTCTCAAGGACTTTGAGAACAAACAAGTAGTGTTTGAATATTATCTATCAGTGTTTATTCAGTTCAAGATATTTTAATACCCATGGTAACCTTAAAATGGACACTCATGATTGTGATTTAAATATCAAATATATAATTACTTCAAGGGAAAAAAAAAGCTAAGTTTAAAATAATATGTGAGTTAGTCCATATAAATTTAAATGTATATGTAATAATATTTGGTAAGAAGTATGCTGTATTTCTTCAAAAAATAAATAATTTTTAATTTTATTTATTGCCCCTCTACAATATGGATTACAGTGCTGTGTACCTCCACTGCACCAGACAGAAACCATGTAATAAAACTGGTGACCCAGCATGCTCAGGGAATGGAGGAGGACCAGGCTTGCTAGCAGAGAGCTGGATCCACAGTTATGGTAAAGATAAGGACCATGTGAAGGGTGCTGAATGAGTAGGGTGTGGGTATTTATCACATTGTGGGGGCAGCAGTTTTCCCAGTTGTCCCACTTCTGGAGAGGGAGTGAGGTGCTTCAGGGTAATGATTCTCCCTTCCTGCCAAGTGCTGGGGCACTTCAGGGAATACTAGCTGCATCCAAGGCTACTGCTGCCCACTGAGAGGCCTTATGGCCCAGGGTTTCTCTGAATCTCAGTGCCAGAAGATACTAATTCATATATTTATCAAATCCAGGGCAGACTCACAGCTTTAGTATGGAGAAATTTTATTATATTGTCATATTACCCTTTTGTTCCTAACATTTACAGTCCCCTTTCGCCAGCTCTTTAGGTTATAACTGTGCTGTAGCAGCATATGGGATTGTGAAGCACTGTGCCATAACAGCATTTTATTCTGGCAGTCATTTACCCTCAGCTGTAGCCAGAGCTATGAGCAGGAGTTAGACCTATACCCCATCCAGGTCATTTTGTATACATCACTGTTCTATTAGAGGAGGCTTTTTAGGTGTCCCTGCTTCTAAAACTGTCAGCTTTACTGCTGCATTCACTCAGCCTCCCCCCAAACATCAGCTTCAAAGCCTCAGTACTTTCTGGGCACCATTGGGCTTTCAAATACAAAAAAATATTGCTTTTTGCTAAAAGATGTGCTTTGTTCCTTTTGTTGGGTAAGCAGAATGTTCCGGCAGCCTCAGCACTTCATCATTAACTGAAGACTATAATTCACACCAGCTTGGGAGAGAACTGGAGTAGGAAGAAAAATGGTTTTGCCTCCCTGGCCCTGACCCCATGCCACCGTGTTATTCGTTACAAGATTGCTAAGCCGTTCATGAGTATAAATCAGTATCATTCAAAAAAAAACAGTGTCAAAGGAAACAATGAAAATCCCAGGATTTTATGAATGGGAGGGATTGTCCTGTGCTGCCAGACTTGGATCAATGCAAAGCTGGCAGGGGACGCCGCTGCAATGCAATAAACACTGCCATCTGTTACCTCTGAGTTCCTGGAGCATGTAAAAGGCACCATTGAAAATCAGCCCTGCCCTGACACGAGATACTCGGGCAGTTCCTTCCCTCCCATGAGGGCAGCAGGCAAAGCCAGCGTGTGGTGGCATTGGTGATGCTTTGTCAGCACAGAGAAAGGCACCTAGGGGTGCTGGGACTGTTGGGGGCATCCCATGGTGGAAAGCCTCCAGGAGCTCTCCAGCACCGTGGCTGTTGGATGCTTGTCTCCCCCACGGCACTGGGAGAGATCAGTGCTTTGGCGGCACCAGGGCCCTCCTTCTCTGCCCAGGAAGGGCCCATTGCAGCACACTAGGAAGGGCTTTGTGTATTTTTGTGTGCATAAAGCAACCATTCCCACCACAGCACCTCATCCCAAATCGGAGGGTGATTCAGGAGAGCATGCTGGGCAGGGGGGCTGCTTCCCTCCTCCCCAGCTCCCTGCAAGCACTGATCTATCTCCAAGAGCACAGGACACATTTGTCAGGTCCTCTCACCCCTCCACAAGCTTCTCCCCACTGTGGGGAATGAGGGCTGCCTGCCAACATTTGCCATGGGAGCAAATGCCTTCCCACATCAGCCCGACCCTGACTGCTTGGCTGAGCAGCAGTGCGTTGTTTCTGCACACTCGGGCGTGATGTAGTTGGGATTATTTGTACCCAAGATACCTGCAGCTGAGGTCTTAAACACAGAGGCACCTCAAAAAATAACTTTCTTTCTCTGCTCTGCAGAGAAATCTGTGAAGCCTCATAACGGAAACAGAAGGGGAGACACCCATGTGCAAAAGCAGCCTGCTCAAAAACTACCCAGTTATTTTTGGTGCAGAGTACTACTAACATTTGCAGACACATTTTTTTTCCACACCCTGAGTTCATGCAGAACAGGGGATAAAAGTCTGTAATAGCTCATCATTTCCATTTGCTTTACATTCAGATGACATACTTCCAAATGTAAAAACTGGGTGGACAATATTGGCTACCCGAGGAACACTACTGGAAACAGTGCGTGTATGCTTGTCTTTGAAAGTCTGGCATCTGGGGGCTCTGTTAATTTCTTTCGTTATTTTAGCTGGGCCTCTCTGAAGGCCTTCCCCTCCCAGGGGAAAGTTGCTTGGAGCTGAGGCCACATGCCCCACAAACACATTGGGACCTGCTGACCATATCACAAATTCACTGGGATGCTACGGGGGGACCATCTGTGCCTGATTATGGACAGCAAAGCAGCCATCCCACAGCAGGGACAAGCATGAAGATGAACCTCTCAAAAGATTTAACTATGTAAAATTTGAAATCCTACAGGATTTCTATTTTGAAAATTAACTACTCTGAAAAAATGCTTTTGCTGTCTATTTGTGTAAAAATATTTGTGCCCCTCCCACCCTGCTTCCTAGTTTGCTTTTTATTTACAGAAAATATTGCATGGACTGTGACACCACACATGTTCTAAGCAGCATTTGTCCTCATCATGATTAAACTGAGATGTGCCAGAGTTTCTGTTGAACATGAATAAATGGCAGTTTGCTCCTTACCTCTGAGCTTGTTAAACAAGAGTGATTAGGAGTATGCAGTTGGCTGGAAAAAACCAATATGGAAACCCATGAAGCTATACAGAACAGCCTCATAAACTGATTTTTAACTTATCTGGTTTTCATCTAGTGAGAACTAGGAGGAAAGTAAGACTAGTCAGACAAGAACAAAAAAAAAGTTCATATTAAAATCCCAATTCATTTGCCAACTAGGTCTCAAAACACTATGAACAATGACTGGCAGGTGCCTGGAACCAAGCTACCCTTCCTAAAGAATTGCTTATATGGTGCTATAGCTTAGCAATTATTTACTATATTAGAAGATAACTGCATTTGATCAGAGCTATTAACTAATTTAGATAGTTCACATTCACATTTAGATAATTCACTACCCTGTATAAGGGAGTGAAGGGATCCACAGCACATTGGTTTGAGTGGGGATGCTCCAGTTCCAAATCCCAGTGTGAAATACAGATGTTGTAGACTGCTGGTCATACCACATGGGCAGACACGTAGAAATGCCCTTTTCCTCTCCAGTGATACTGTGGTTGAGGTGGTTCCATGAGGAGATGGGTTCATGGGATTAAGAGAGATGAGCTGCTGGCTGAAGCCTTCCCAATCCAACCCAAACCCATGTTTGCTGTGGGCTGGTAGCTGGACGAGGGCACAATGGGGGCATGTGGGGCAACGGGCAGTGAGCTGCCTGCAGCCTGTGTCACTGGTGGGGACATTTCTGAGCCAAGAACAACTACATCTGTCCAGAGATGGGCAGTCAGAGCTCAGCCTCCAAGCTGCTCAAGCACTGGTGAATTTTGGGGTTGAGGAATGGCTCACAAGATGTATGAGCCAACCTACACAACAAGGTCTATCCTGGTTCTGGTTGGAGAAGCACAGAGAAGGCGAGCCATCAGCTGCAGGGGATCCATGTGGCTGTATGCATCTTCCCAAGGCCCTTTCAGTCCCTCTTTGCTACCAGACATTAGTGGGATTTTGAAATCTGCCCACTGGGAGCAGTCCCAGAGCAGAGATTATTGGCTTTTTTTTACTAAACATGGGAGAATGAGTGATGGATTTGACTCCTGCTGGGTGCTCCCCCAGTCCCAGCCCTTCAAGAGAAGAGGCCATTCTCCCCTTTTCTTTTTATGGGTTCTCTGATCCTTCAACAACTTGCACATGTGGTCTCTCTTAGTTTTGCCTGCCTGATTACATGTGTTTCTTTCAGCATCTCTAGAGGAATGAAGACACGTGACACAACTGTGCAGGACAGGCAGGAAGAGCTTGGATCAGACAGATGGTGTATCCTGCCAAACAGGCAGCACAGCTTCCCAGCCACTGCAGAGGGAAGGGTGCAATGCTGTGGCACCCCAGGCTAGCTGGGAGCTCTGCTGTGATCCCAGTGCGTCTGACCTCTCATTGTGACATTGCCACAGCATTATTCTGGCCAGGAAAGGCCAGCAGTCTGTGTCTTGGGCAAAGTGTGTCATACAGCATCATAGAGGACAAATACCCCAGTGGTGCCAGCTCAGCCTCCCTGAATGCCTTTTGTCACAGTCCTTAAGGTTTCTTACGACAATCCTGTCTCTCAGCTTTGGTAGCAGATAGCAAGTCTGCATCTCAAACCATAAAAATCTACAAGAAACCAGGTTTGGATAACTTCCCTAACATAAAATGCTATGTCCTTTTCTTTTTGTGCACATCATGAAGATGTAGAGCAGGGGCCAGATTTTCACAGAATGATGATGAAGGTACAAATATGTGGCCAAAAGGCTGGAAGCAGGTCAGAGAGCAAAATATTTGACTCAGGCAAGTGGGTGCAAGGGCTTCTGGTCCTGAGTAACTCTGGTGTGGATTAGAGGATCACAGGGTGACTCAGGTAGGAAGGGACCTCAGCAGGTTGTGGGTGTAGCCCAGCCTCCCACTCAGAGCAGGAGCAGCCTGTTTGCTGTCTGCCTTTGCCTTTCCCTAGTCTACTCCATCACAGCTGACCCTGGGGATTGTCTTGCAGCAGATGCAGCCAGGTCTCTGCAGTGGTGTATCCCAGCTGGGGCTGCTGCTTCCTTTCCTGGGCAGTGAGGAGCAGCACTGGACATGATATATGGGGGGAAGGATTGCCTTCAGCCACTGCCTCAGGCAGTGAATGACCTGAAACAGCTTTGCAGTTTTCAACAGTCTTAACAATGGGGATCATTGTTTTATTAAATATTGCACAATCTAGTATCCTCATTGATTCAATTTGAAAAAAATAATATATATATATTTACACACAGCGTGCTGCAGAACATTGTAGAAACCCTGTTTCCATCAGGCTGCCCACAGAGGTCGGTAGGGGGGACCAAGAGATCGGACAAGCAAAGAGGAAGCAAAAGGCAGCCTTTATTTAGATGTGGGGCTGACAGAGGGCTTGTCTCGGGATTAGTAACGGTGAACTGCCACTACAGGAACCTGTTTTGTTACTGGGACACGTTACAAGTCAGCAGACAGCCACATTTTTCTGACTCATCAGCTGATACTAATTAATGACTTGGGAGCACACCAAAAATCCCCATTGGCCTTCCTTCCTTCCTTGAAAGGCTGTGATTGTCTTTCTCCCCTTCACCCCAGCTTTAGAAAAGAAATCACATCAAAAAGCTATACATTTTAAACATGGAGAATGACCAAAATAGCTCACCAGTCCCAGCATCACCCCAAATAAAGGTGCAAACCCTCCAGAGGGAAGGATGCAAACCTAATATGGAATATAAAAGATAACACAAATTTTTCCCTTTTTTTTATATGAAAATCAACATTCTCTGTTACCAGAAGTGCATGGAACAAAGCAAATGCCCATATCTGTGGGCTGCTGCATCTCTCTGCCAACCAGGCTAGCAATGCTGAGCAGCAGGATTTCAGGTATACACATTGAAAATGTCTTTATTTCTCTGAACAAAAGAATGAAGCAAAACTCCACAAACCCCAACACCATTCTCCTTCAAAGTGGATAGGTATGGTCCCTTGTCTCCCCAGGGATACAGCCACCTTTGCTTATGCCACATCTGCATCCTCAGTGGGGCCAGCATCAGTTAAAATCCAGTTCCTAAAAGCCAGGCTTACAGACTGACTCCCAGCACCTGTATTTCTCTGTCCTAGAAAACAGAACCACTGATCTTAAATTCTTCTTGAATCCTTCCTTTCTTATTTAATGTCCAGTTTCTCATTTAAATAATCAGTGTTGATTTGAAACAAATTTTTCCCAAATTCCCCATAAATTTTAATCCTCAGGGGAATGTATTTAGACAAAATGTAAATAGTTTCCTTCACATAATTTTGTTTGGACAGAACAACTGCCACCAATATATCGTGTGATCTCCAGGGTGCCATGAATAGTGCTTTCATACTTTTCTGTCACTGTGGTGTAATTAAAAGATCTCTCTTTTTTTTTTTTTTTTTTGGTCTTGAGTCAGTACTGCATAAATAAAGCCTTCTTGTGAATTGCCTCAGTCTCCTTCAATGCAAGATGAGCACAGAGCAAAGATGTGGTTTTGAATTCTGTCTGTTTTTAACAGATATAACCCTCTCAGAGCTTAACCATATCTTTACAGACACAGATGCTCAATTACATCTTTGCTTTCTTTCTTATGCTCCTAATACTGTTTTGTGAAGCATGAAGGAGCAATAAATGCACTTGCCATGATTCCTAGAGGACATTTAATTGGGTGGATATCCTGATGAAATAATTCCACCTTCATCATATACATATCTAACTCCAAATGAAATATTAACAAGTCTGAAAAAGATAAAGATGAATAAAAGGGTCTAAACCACTTATTTTCCACAAGTACCCTCACAATACATGAAAGTGTCTCCAACAGAAAATTTGATGAGAACAATCTTGAGTGACTTGCACCCCTGCAGAAGTCAGTCCTGTGTAAAGTCATACCTCAAAAATGCATTCAATAATACTCCTCTTTTTATCTCTATGGGCTTCTCAGAACAGACTCTTTTGGGATAGTATCTTTGTTCGCCTCTGCTGTTCTTCCTGCTTTCACATTTCAGTGGCTGGAACATAGGAAAAACCATCCTGGCATTTTCTTCTTCCCCTGAATGCAAGGGGCCTAATGCACGTTTGCTTGGGACTAATGACTCATACACACTGGAGCTCACGGCAGGAACTATCAGCACATTATGAAGAGTGGTTGACACAAAGTTGCCTGCTGCAACAGAGACTCCCAGAGGGCTACTGACTGCCCAGGGCCAGAAGCAAGGAGGCCAGCTGGAAGGCAGGCTGAGAACGAAATCACACCTCCATAAGTTTCATATTCAGAAATATGAACAGCTTCTCATACAGAGCTCAGAATTTAGAAGCTGATAAATTACTGAATGAACACAGGCATCTATTTACTTTATCCCTTAATCTTGTCAATTCTGCAGTGCAGCCTTGCTCATCCAAAACTTAGCATTAATTTAGTAACAAAAATTCAAAAACATTTGAGTGGCCAGGCTACAGCAAGTTTGCTAGTAAATTTGCTTGCTTATGAATTGATAAGAGCACAGAATTCTTTTTTTATCTTTTATATATGTTTAATTTATTTAAATAAAAGGTTTGGTATGTTTTTTGGGTATTTTTAAAGTTCCCAAAGTGTCATTTTTATCAGAAAAAGAAGGATCTGATTATAAACTCCAGATCTTTATTTGCCTTTTTGACAGGGCAGGCATGACTTTCTTCTCTTTCCCACTGATGACCTGTAGTGGGGAGTGTTGCTTTGAAATACAGACAAGGACAAGGCATCTCTTACAGAAAGGGAAGAAGAAAAAGAAATAAAAGCAAGGAAACATAAGCATCACCAAAACCACATCTGTTTTCCTGTGACAGGACTGAAGAATCCAAGCTGGACTGGTTACTGACATAACAAAGCAAAGTTGATTCTGTGCCTTTTTCTGGCAGAAGACTCCATCTCAACCCCCACATGCCTGTAGACCAAATTTGTCTCAAGTTCTGACTCTAGGATGTGTGGTTTTGAACATGTGAGGCTTTAGGCTTCACATAGGAACAGAAATGCAGGTATGAGCCAAGGCTTTGGAGTGATTTCTAAAGCAAGCTTGGGAACAGGGTATGAAGATTTCTTAGCTGAATTTTTCTGTGCTTTCTGGTGCTTCAAATTGTTGTTATTTCTGCACAGAGGGTTTGAATTAGCTGCATGTTTGTACATGGTAAATCTGAAAACGGAGTTAGACTTTAATAATGGAGTGCATAGCGCTGAAACATTGAATCTAAAACCCTGTAAATGACAAATCCTTTTGTGAGTGCCCACTGAGTCCAGGCAGTAATCCATGCTGTTTGCATTGGATTTTCCCCTTTGTTTCCTCCGTTTTGGTAAAAATATAATTAAAAAGTTAGCTCGTCAAACATGTGAGCTTGCCCCATCCATATTCATGGAGAAAATGTGTTCATGTGAGTTCAGTGTCCCAACCAATCCACCTGGTCTGGGTTATCACTCTGTGTTGCACATACCAGACTAGTTAAAAATGAAACTAGAAGAGCTTTGGACCGCTCCACATCAAGAGCAGAAAAGTGAGTTGAACAAGCTATTCAAGCAGACAACCTAAGAGAACGCATTAAACTAACCCTAATAAAAATACTTTATTCCTCAAATTTTGCATGCAGCATCTGGAAACATTTTCTCCTTAAACACAGCTGCTTTTCTTGTTTTATTTTTTAGCATATGCATATGGCTAATTTGTAAATGAATTGTGATAAATGTACCATGGGTGTTGTCACACTTTGGGTAATACCAACAATAAAAATGATGGAAGTATCATTGTAATAAAATTGTGACAATGGTATGCTAAAACCAGTGAATGATCTGACCCAGAAATCCCTCAAAAAAGGAAACTTTTGTTCTCTTAAACACAAGGCACAAGCAAGGTGTTGCAAGCAGTGTGATAACTGAGCTCAGATACTTGTCCTGCTCTTCTGGCCCACAGAAAACAAATGTAAAATATTCATCCTATAGCTCAGTATCTTTTAACACCCATCTGGTTTGGATTTTACAGCATACAGGATAGGCAAAATCACATTAGAGAGATTCACTTTAGCAAGCTCTGCATTTAAACAAGGTGTCACATCATGTAAAAAAATGTCACCAGGCCTGACACAAACTAGCAGTGCAAGATTTATTTTTTAAATTATCTATTTCTGAATACTTATCTACAGTACACAAGTACAATAAAGCATGGTTGTAGGAAATACATAGGGTTCAACCAGGTGTTTTTTCAGTCTCCACTTTGCAAGCCCTTAGTAAAAGATGTGACCGTTCTTTAAAAAAAAAATAAATTGGATTTTGGCTGAAATTCCCTCAGGACAGAGAATTATAATCATAATCTAATAATTTATTCTCATAACTGGCTGCTATGTTATGGAATGCTCCCATGAAGCTTTGGATATTGCAGCCCAGTTGTTATCTGCCAGCAATGTTTATGGACACAGAGCTAAAGATCAGCCAAAATTTCATTACAGGAAATAAAAACCACTAGAAGACAAATGCAAAAACCATTTGGTAGAAATCATAGATACTGGAATGAAACCTTTTTCCCATATTGAATTAGGAACAGAATATATTACAGAATTCAAAGGCAGAGCTGGAAGAGAAGGTTGAGATAATTTGGTTTGAGATTTTGCAGAACATTAAACTCAGATTTCTCTGTTAACCCCTGTTATATCCAGACCATCTCTTTCAGCAGGAAAATAATGCAATCTATGGTAGTTTTTAACTAGCTTAGTTGTTAATTACTCCTTTTGTTAAGCACTTACACCTTATTTTTAATCTGGAGTGTTTCTGTCTTTGACTCCTCTTGATGGACAGTGCCCTATATTTGTTGCGCTGAAGAGCTATCTGCTAATAAATTTTTCTTTCCTCTTTAGATATTCACAGGCTGCTCTAGCCTTGTTTTTGATAAGATAAACAGACTTCCCTCCTTAAGACTTCCTCATGTTTTCCTTTTTTTTTTTTTTTTGACATTCTGGTAGTTCTTACTTGAATCCTCTCCAGTTTTCAATATTCTCCTTGAATTGCTGACACCAGAAATGGACTCATTTGGCCAATGTGCTGATGCCAAACTTGGAGGTAATATATCCTACTTACTCCCACTCAGTATTCCCATGTCTTTAATCATTTGGCAGAAGGGCTGGGTTAGCAGCTCATATTCATTGTGGTCTCCAGCTCTTTTCCAGTCTGTCACAGTTTCCTCAGAGGAAGCACTCTCTTTCCCTAGAAGGATGCTCTGTACTATCTCCCTGGGTGTCTGGGTTTGAGCTTGGCTGCATTTTTAAAGTGCATGTATTTTAATAGCAACCAGACTACCAGACTATCAGGTCCTGCAGTCTGTTGTGTGCCACTGTCCTGTCTGTACCTCATTGGCTGTTTCTCCTATCAGTGCATCGCTGTCAGCCTTCAGGAAGATGACAAAGCTTTAAGATCTATTTCATGTTCCTTCAAAGCAAGGGAGCATATTCCTGTCATGGGCACAAGCACGGGCTCTGTGATCAGGGATCTCTTCTCTCCCAATTTTATTTCTGTCTAACTGCAGGTTCATTGGCACCAAACTATATACTGTCACCAAATGGCACTAAGCAAATGCACCAGGTTACATATAGATTAAGTTTAGTTCTGCCAAGGACCTATTCTAGTTAATGAGATTGCTTAATCACAAAGAAGTGTCTAACAATCACTGTCTGGGAAACTAAAGCATAAAAACACCACACTGCTTTTCTTCTCAAGGGATGTTTACCACTTCTTGACATTTCATGGGGAAGTACCGTTGCAGCCCCTCAGTGTGAATGCAGCACATGAGTCTGTATGTGCTTATTAATAACAGCTTTCTTCTGCTTTCTTCTTATCCTTCTGGCACTCTTCTATAAGCTTAATAAATGTGACTTTCCAAACTTCGAAGGGCAGTTTAAAACTTGTCATTTGCCTGTAGATGCTGTAATTCCACTCAAGTATGCCTGCTCACTGCAAACCTATGAATGACATCCACGCTGGCCCCAAGCTGCAGTACCCTTCTAAATCCCACTAGAGATGCCCCAGTCAGCCTGGCACCAGCCTGCACTGACACACTGCCCAGCAGCACTGCCCAGCCCTCCTGTCACACAGCCCTGGCAGCCGGCGTGGCACAAACCCAAGGGGGAGACTGTCACCTCTTCCGGCCAGGACCCAGAGCCGGCTCACTCTGTGCCACCAGGCTGTCGTGCCACTGCCACCCAAGCCCTCTGCCAGGCTACCCAAAGACAGGATGGCTGGAGATTGGCAGCCTGCTGCCCCTCCAGCTGGAGCAAGAGAAGTCTTATGGAGTGGGGTGAGCCCAGTGGACTGCAGCTCTCAGTACAGCCAGCGAAAAGAATTCACTAGCAGTGATAAGAAAAGCAGGGCTCGCTGTGGCACATGCCAAAAGGGAGTCCCTGCTGGAACTTGCCTGATGCTTACAGGCAGGACACAGGATGCAGAGCAGCGTGGGCAGGACAGACGAGCAGGCAGGACCTGGCTCCCAGGATGTGCATTGGAAACGCAGGGGGAATCTCACTCCACCCAGGCGTGGCCGTGGGCAGAGGGCAGCTCCATCAGCACACTGAGCAGCTGCACCCAGATTCAATTGTTTCTTTTCCTGTTCGTCTGACTGACAGTGAGCAGAAGGGCTGCTTAGTGTTAGGGGCAATTTGTATCATATATTTAGGCAGCAGTGGTGCGTTGTATCCCCGCGGTGCCATTGCTCTCCCCCTGCCTAGCCCCTGGGCACCTGACATCACTCCGGCAAGCTGCTGTACAGCAGGATTTTTCCAGCTGGTGCTGGTTTAAAAGCATTAACTGATCCTATTAACTCTCTTTGGAGGAGCCCACCTTGCAACTGCAATGAGATCACGACACCCCTGACGCCTCTGGAGGCCAGACGCTCCATTACACGATGACTAATGGAGCAAAAGCCTTTTCTTTGCACATGTAGATAAAATCCCTGGAGCCCACTCCTCCTGCTCTACCTCCCTCCCTGCCTTCCCCCCCTCGCCTCCCTTCCCCCACAATTTTATACTGTTTTTTAGACAGCTGATTCCTCGGGAAAAAACATGTCTCGTTTCAAACTTCAATGGAAACCAACCCAGCCCAGCACCCAGAGAAGATGCTCAAAGACCCACTGGGGCTCTGGTGCTGAGCATGACACAGGGGCAGAGTCCAGAGGTGGACTCAAGCCTCAGGAAGTGAAGCAGCTGCGCCCCTGCACAGCCTGGGTAAGTAGAGCAGGAGGCAGCTGCTGGGCTATTTCAGAACAGAAATTCATCCCAAGCCAGGAGGCAGATTTAGGCAGGTGGTGTGACTCAGCACAGCCTGCCCATGTCAGTCCCACCCCAGTGTGGAGGGCTGCTCTGTGGGGAGCTCCATGGCACCCCACCTCTGTAGTGGTCACATCCAGGCAGTCTGGAGGTCTCTTTTCATGGCTGCACCAGGATTAAGACCATCTCCAGCTGATGCCAAGCTAAGCAGGAAGTTGAAGTGGCATAAATGCAAGTTATAGTGTTCTCCTTGGGCACTGCCAGGGCGTGGCTGGGCTTCAGCAGCTCAGCTGCAGAAACCAGTGGTGCAGAGGTTCACCTGTGGGGGCTTTCAGAAGTCGAGACGTCTGCGTCTTCCTCGTTTCTGATCCTGCTTGGTCAGTGTCCATACAGTGACATGGAACAGCGGTAACATTTAATCTGCATTCATCGCCACATGTGCAATGAATAAAAAAGACAAGGGAAAACAAAGGAAAAATTAACTGTTGGGGTGTAGTAGGGCTGAAGTTGGTTACCTAAAAACGGGGCTGAACAAAGCATTTGAGCACAGGCTACTGGGAACAGCCCTGGTGAGGCTCGAGGAGACCAGTGTGTCAGCCAAGCCCATCTGGGCTTTCCAGTATCACCTCTTGCACTTCATATTCACTACAGAGCTCAGCTAATAAGGGCACAAGGTCTCCTCGTCTTTCTGGCCATCCTATTTAATACACAGATACTTCTACTTCTCATAACTCTTGCTGCCATCCCTCTGAATCCTGAATTATTAATATTTAAACAATTAAGTAGCTGTGAAACTGCATTATAAAGCAGATTCATTCTTATTCAAGTGATACTGGTGTGATACTGCAGGGCTCCTCCATCATAAGCTCTGAGATCAATGCCCAGGGAGTCCTGGACAAGAAGGGCTGCTCCAGTCAGAGACAGTGTGAAGGGCGCCAGAGAGTCTCTAGAGATTTTTTTTCCTCAAAGGTGAATGCATTGCTCTAAATACACAGTAGTTTTTAGCACAGCTGGCCTGCACGTGCAAAAGAGTCATGGACACTCCCAATAAGCCTCTGTTCAAAACCTGAAAAGGCCAGGAAGTGTTTTAATGTAGTTATTCTCTGCTTTTTAAAAAGCACACAGAAGAAACCAGGCTGCTTTCTTCCATTCCTTGGCTGTAAAGAGCCTTAACAACCCCCCTGTCTAAAATAAGGGAAACTGAACAGCAGGTTGAACAAGATGAAAGGGACTGAAATATTACTAGAGCTACAGCAATCTTCTGTTCTTATAATTGTTTACATTCATTCTCCTTTGCCACTGTCCTTTACTAAAAACATGTATTGATTTTTGTTATCTGTTCCGCTGTCTGCTCTCCCCCAAGTCATTTGGATGCTTACAGGAATTTAAATAGGATTTCAGAGATGATGCTTCCAGATTTGAAGGTTATTTAAAAGGACACTGTCAAGACATTTCCTTTGTTTTTATTTTTTAAATTTGTTGAGTTAAAATTTGAAGATATTTTGTTTTGACGGGGCTGATGTTTATCCAAGCATAGGTCAGATGCAGATTTCCCTTATTACCTGGGCTCTACTGAGCTATTATTTTTTCCTTCGTCAGAGAACTGCTACCATTATAAACATTCCTTACACTGTAACATAATAAACTCATGCCTTCTGCAGAAGAAACTAAAAATAGAAAAAAAGGATTGTGGCATTAACTTGCTGGTTTATGTGGTTACAGGAGTTAATGCTGGAGTATCTTTTTTTTTCTATTATTATTATTCCTTTGATGCATGGGGAAAAGAGAAAAATAATCAGCAAACTCAAGCTTTCACTTCCAGCACTTACTTACACAAATCCATGGGTTTTTCCGTGTGACTCTGTGCAATGACAGAGACACAAAGGAGGGAGACATGAGCAGCGAGGCTGACCTGTGCCTGCAGCCCATGGCTCAGCTGCACAGCGTGGCTGCAGCCCCTGGTGCCCCCTGCAAGGGGCACACGGGCACTCACACAGGGTGCCAGTGAGGATGGAGATCCCCAGAGCTCCTCCTCCGTTTTTCTTACAAGCTAGGAACCTCCAGGCTCTCTCCCAGAGAGAATAAAGCAGCTTCCATGGGGTCTTCCATGCTTTCCAAGATTTCAAAAGAGAGAGGAAATAATTTTCTCTGCCAGCCTTATGCTGGGGACATCTCTTCCATCCACATAGCTGGGTGGTTTCATCCTTTTGGGGTGTAGGGAATGAATCACATACACTTTCCTCAATCCCATTCAAAGTAATTTAAATATCTCATTAAGGCCTCAATTGGTCCTAGTCTCCTTCCAGCAGAGAGAATGATAGCGCAAGTATCTTAAGCATGGGCTTAGTAAAGCATCAGACGAGAGGCATTGAAGCAGGCCCATACTTTTCTTTGTGATTCAAAAGACCTAAACATCCAATAAAATGTTAACACCCCTCTGGTGGTGGGCCTGTAGTCAGGCTCAGGAAAATTAGGGTTCATCCTTGAAGATAGATGACTTAGAATTACTACCACAGGAAAAAAAAAGAAAAAGAAACAAATATGTTTGGTTTTGTTTTTGTGCTCTGTTCGTCAGGCCTGTTGTTGAAGAAGCTGTTATTAATTACACACAGTCACCTCTTGAAAAAGGAAAAAAATCCTTCAAAAGTGGCTGCTCTGCTGACACAGTGAAATGCTGTGTGCCCATATTGAAGGGTAACCTCCAGGCAGAAGCTTGCCTTGGGCAGAGAAACCACACATTTTGCTGTAAACATGCATCCACAGCAAGTGTCTGTGTCTGGAGCAGCAATTACCCCCTCTGCCCTTTCCATCCCCAAAAGAAATTAAAGTGCTCACTGCTAATAATCATGTAGGAATTCTCCAAAAGAGCTTTGTGTTGGTTTGTAATTTTCCAGACTTGAAACACTTCCCTCAGCCGGAAACAGAAAGTAAAAGAGAATCTGGCCTGATATGTCTGTAAGGAAACCCAGGGATACTTTGGATGAAGCCACAATTGGCCAATATCATGAGAATGAACTATATGGCAAGTAGCTGTGGATTCACTCAGATTTCTGTCCTAGAAAAAGATTTCTGTCCTAGAAAAAGATTTCTGTCCTAGGCAAGTCAGTTAAAGAAGTTGGTTGAGACATAGGAAGGAGAACCACAATGATTTTAAATAACACCGGCCAGCAGCGGAGTTTGCTTGAGAAATGCTTCAAAGAATGCAGTGAGTGTCCACCTCTATATTTCTCTCTCACACTGATGGGCTTGTGTAAGGTTTTGTTCATTTTATGCCTGTTTCTAAATCCTACAGCACAAGGAGCACCATTAAGATATTAGCATTTGAGTCTGAACAAAATAAGGCACTTATTCTGTTTTTAAAGGACTTCCCTTAGAGAACTTGTTGATATCTCTTTGCTGCTGTGGTTCAGCACTGAAGTACTGTCATCGCAGAGAACATCTTTGAAGACATCCTTTCAAAGGGAACTAACTGGGAAGACTAGATAAAATCTCTTCTGCAGAGAAATCTATACAATTGTTGCAGCTTTTGCTTTTGTAGATCCAATTTTTTTTCCCTTCTGACCCTAGCCCCTTTGAACTTTACTTCAGTTACTCTTGAACACAGTCTGAAGCAATCACAAAAACAATCTTTAAAAATCACTTCTATGCAGCTGAGAGGGACTAAATTCCCTTCCACTGGCTTAAATAACCTCATTCTAAATTCAGTGAAATAAGAGCTGATCCAGTGTCTCAACAGTGGTATTTTACAATCAGCATGTTCTTTTCTCAATCTCCCAAGAGTAACAAAAAAACCCCCCGTGTTTATAACCTTTGTTGGGAAGACAGTCTCTTACACTATGTGCAATGCCAAGACTGAGGGATGTTCCAGGACTGGGAACCCACAGACTCTAAGCTAATATAAACAAGAAATTACCATTGCAAAAACTAACTTGCCACTAATTCAGCTGGAAGGTTACTCAGGCTGGTGTACAGCAGCTATTCTGTTCACTGGTCTGAAGTGTTATGGGGTTTTTTAGCTGTTAATGGTGACAATTGTCCTAGTTTACAGTATGCTTGAGTGACACAAGTGTTAGTTCAATCCTTATTAAGCACTCAAAAGTCAGTTGAGTAAACCTTTTCATTTTCTCACTTCCTTTTGGGAGATACTTGCCTGAAGACAACCCCAAACTAAGCCAGCAAGGGGGTTTGGGTTGCAAGTGAAAATATGCCACTGAGTGTTGATCCTTCCAATACACAATGTCTTCCAGAAATAATTTGGAACTTCATTTTCACCTCAGATGAAGCTAAACAGGCCAGCTGGTATTTTAGGCAAAACCAGGGTGGGTCAGAGACAGATGGAAAATTAAAGATAACTTAATAGGAAACAAAGCCAACATGCATGATTTTGAGATGCTTTGGAAACATAAATACTCACACAACCACTGCAGATCTAGCAATGAAATCCTGTTTCCTTGAGCAACAAAAACATTTACTCCTGTGAAGAAGTATAATAAAACATTTCTCTCATTTTTGCAAGACATTATCTCATAAGGTTTGGAATTGCAGCAATGTATAAAGTAGAAAAAAAGAGAAAATAATATGGACTTTTCTCAGTATTGAAATAAAAAACTTCCAGAGTTCGTTGAAGAGGGATGATTCACTTGTGGTTTCAATCAGTTCCAGTGAGAAGGAGGAATTTTCTGCACCCCTCCTTTTTTCTGCAGCATGAAACAGTAAAGACACATGATACACTCAAGAGATGTGCACATTTACAATTTTGGAGCCATTTGTCATCTTTCTGCTAGGCAATTTACTCTGTGCCTGCTCCCATGTCAGTAAATGGAGGTGTGTGTAATGGCTGAATGGGGATTTGGGACTTCAAGGGACATTCCTAGTGGGTGACTTCAAAGAGGATTCCCTCCACTTTTTCCCTCTAAAGGAAATGGGTTCACAGGATGGGTTTGAATGCCAGCATAAGCCAACCTGTGCTCTCTAAGAGAAAACTAAAATAATGTCTCATCAGCTGGCTTTTGTAAATTATCTGCTGATATTACACTTGCTGCTGAAGTAATTTTTATAAAGAAGTTGAGACAGAGGAACTGTGGCTCAGACACTGCCTGCACACTCTTGATAGTGGGTGAACATGATGCAAATGCTTCTCTGTGTGCTCAGTGATGGAGACGTCCTCACATGCCTGGAAGGCTGTGGAGGTGAGACCCAGCCTGCCCTGCTCCCAGCACGGCTGACCACAGTGCCCAGCGTCAGAGGTAAATGCCAGCATTTAATCAGAAATTCTGTTTCCTGGGTGATATTTTTCTTTGCAGAAGTTGATATGCTCTGATCTTAAAAAAAAAAGCATTTCCCTGAACCTTTTGTGCAGTTTTAAAATTTCTCAATTGCATCTGAAATGCAGGGGGTTTAGTTCTGGTGAGCAGATACTGTTTTGGCTAGCTCAGGAGACTGTTCTGTAACTTCATCTTCGCTACTGAACTAGATGTTCCCTGAGTGGGAGGAACTGATATCTGAATTTCAAAGCAGTTAATAGTCTTACTTGCACTTCTGCAGTATTTGGAAAATTGTAATTAACCAGCTTCGCTAATTTACGTTTTTAATATTTAAATGTTTCTTGTTACACAGAAGCTGATTGCTGTAGTAGCTTCATTCTGAAAGCTCATTAGAACTGCTAAAATGTTTAAATACACACAGCTGAAGAAATACATGCATTTTTATAAGGCAGGTATTATGGCAATACTTTGAATTTCATTGGCCCGAGCAAATGTGCCAGACTTCTGCAGGATTTTTTAATCAAGCTTATTTGCATTTGCTTGAAAAGGTACATTGCTGGTTTTCTGAGCTAAATACTTAAATGGCACTAGCTAGCAGGAGTTTTAAGTTTGTGTTTTGCACTATCATTAACCTTCCATTATGACACAGCCAAGGAAAATCAGACAGGGAGTCTCTTGTGCTCTGTGTGATTCATGCAGGATGTAGATAAGACATGGACAGGAGGAGCAAGATTGGCATTGGGAATTTTCCTTTAAAACATACCAATATAATTTAAGCACAATATCTCTTTACTTAAGGATGTATGCTCCTTTTCCTGAGCTGGGATGAAATGAATTCCTGTGGGATATGAAGACCTGCTTACTGAAAAAGGAAATGCAGATGAAAGTGTAAGGAGGGGCAACCAGAGAGGAAGGATGCGGCAGGAATGTGTTTCTGCTGGGTGGTGTGGCATGACCTGACATGAGCGTAAGACCTGAGACAAAAAAGCCTCTTGCTATTTTCAGGCTTGTGTTCCAGTCCCATCCCAGCCAAACCAGGGATGCAGATCACCCTGGCACTAGAGCTGCATTGCATTGTAAACTCTTGTAACCATCATGTGTGATAAAACTCTTAGCTCCTGTGGTAATGCAGGGAGAATTTTCCTTCTCTTTCCTCTGTCATGTTTTCCCTTTCGTGGTTATTTTTCCTCCTCTAGTAGCTTCCTTTTCCCAAAATATAACTGATTCCTGTCCATAAATATCCCACAAATGTGTAGAGTGCCAGATTATGATGAGGAAACCATCAGTTGGGTACATCTGAATGTGTAAATACCTCGCTGCTGTACGGGCTTTTCTGTCTGTTCAGCTAGTTGGGAAAAACACCTCAGAAGCCAAAAGCTATATATACATGTATCAATACAGACAGATAGATACACATGCAGAATCCTCCAGTCAGCAGATCTTGTAAAGGAGCTGGCATTACCCCACCAGCATGAACTATGGCATGCTTAGTGCAGCAAGCTGAAGCACAGGGAAAGCCTTGTTCTGGGCTTCTTAATCCTCTTCACCTTTTGCTGCCACTGCCAAACTCCTTCTGCTGTCGCCTCGTCCTTTTTCCACCCCTTTCCAAGCCTGACTTTACCTTCTGCCTCTTCCTCTCACGCCTGGAATTTCTCTGGAGTCTCTGGTACAGAGCCCAAGACAATGGAGTCCTTGTGTGAGTGGGGTGCACTCTGCTGATAACTGTACACCTCAGGACTTATAGATGCTGGTCTTATGGTCCTTCAAGTAATACAACAGAGGAGCAAAAGACAAAGCTACATTATTTACTGCATCTCTCAGGAAAATGTGGGAGGAAGCATCGAGTGCAGAAGCTGTGGTCGGGATAACAGAGATGTCACATGAGGTGGTGCCACAGACACCACAAACTAGAGGTGGGCATGTTGTCCATCTCAGGAAAGCTGTACATAAAAAAAATTGGTTGCCAGATTTCTTCAAGTGCTGATGTGCTGTCCTCACTTCTGAAGGGATCCAGACACACCCACTATTGGGCTGAGCTGTGCCATTGCTGCTTGGCTTCCACACCTGAGAGTCTCCAGTTTCATTACTCCTTTGGGTAAGGAGCATACAAAAGCTCTCAGTGCCTACAGTGCAGCTGAAGGGCTTGTTTCTCAGGCCACTCATGCCTCTTGATTTTCTCTCCATGCCTGAGAAAAGAAGGAAAAGACAAGTCCTGCAAAACACAGGGTACTGAACACGGCCCTGATGGTTGTGTCCTGGCCAGCTGTAGGCACAAATGCTGCATCCTGGCTCTTGATGGTAGCCATGCTTTTGGCAGGTGGGTAGACTGTGACATCCACGTCCCCCAAGGCACCCCAACAAGTTAGCAGTGCTCTCAGAGCATGGCAGAGGGACTGCTTCAGATCAAGACTGGTCTGACAAAGCCTCTGAAGAGAAAAGGGGTTAAAGTTTATTTGTCTGAATTGCTTGCCACAGCTGCTGCAGCACTGCAGCCAGGCTCCAGAAAACTGTCTGTCACACACATGGATCATAATGCTGGTAGTAGCCCAGATGAGTTTTCTCTTTCCCAGCTGCTCCCAAGGGTGCTGCTCATCCCAGGAATGGGATACCTCATTCCTGCTCACTGCCTGTGCCACTGCACAAGCAAAGTCACAGCTGTGTGGTGACCCTCACAAGCCGTTCTGCATGTGTGTGTGGAAAGCAGCCACACTTTCCTTCTCACAGGGCTCAAGTAGCATGTAATAACTGCTTAAACCAAAGGCACTTACTCACAGTCCTAATGATTCCCTCCCTCCTCTCCTGCTCTGGTGCGAAGATGATCAAGTTACTTATCAGGGGCTCTCACTACTTTCCACTTCTTTCCCACCAAATGGCTCTCTCATCTAGACAGAAACATGCTGATACCTTCCTCCCTTGAATTTGGGTGGAATCAGGCAGGGGGTGAAGCCTCTTGAGGGGCTGCTTGGGTGAGAGCTGTTCAACAGCAATGGAAATGGGGGCCACGGGATCAGAGTGGCACCAACTTTCATAGAGTAATATATATAACAAATAAATATTGAAAAACCCAGAGCTGCTGACAGCCAACCTTATAGTTTTCAATAGCTAGAAAGATCTAAGGTCAAAAATTTGTCCCTTCTGAAAGAGGGGGTTTCCACTGATCTCAGAAGTGCCAAGTTTTTGATAAAAGTTCATATTTTTGATGCTCACTCGTCTATATGCAGGTTTTATGTATTTTGGAGGCATGCACAGAAGTACAAGTCAAATGTGAGGAAATCAATCTCTGCCCCCAGTTTGTGACAGTGCATTACAGGAAAGAGACCTTTATAGTAAGTAATGGAAAAAGTTTAATAGAAAGGGAGATTTTCAACAAAATCTGCACAGTAGCATAACTACAGCCTAAAGTATGTGGAAATACCAGAATGTAGTATTCAGGTTTGAGGGGAAGTGTTTTTCAGAGTCTCAGTCTCAATAACTGAATAAAGAAGAAAATTTAAAAACAGTATTCACTGCATCTGTTCTCTGTCACATGTCCTCCACAAACAGCCTTTTACTAAATTACAGGCATAGTTAATCTATTAAGTGCAGCAAGAAAGAAACCATATAGCATCATATTTTCCCTTCTAGCATACTAATTGCCTGCCATTTTTTTTTCTCATTACAAAGGTCATTTATAGTTTGTCTTGGTGCTATTGGGAGGGGCAGGAGGGGAATCCTGAGCCAGAGGCAAGCAACATGCTGGTCTGAGTATTGCAGAAACGTGCTGACATCTTTTACAGGAGGAAGAGTGTGTGAGTGTGTGTGTCTGGAGAATGCCACATGCTCACATTGGCAAGCTGCAAGCTCTGTGCCCACGTTTCATCTGTGCAAATGGTGTTAATTCCTGTGGACATCCCTCACAATTAAAAGTGTGGCAGCTGATAAACACCAACATTTACACAAGATAAGTCCCAGTAATGCTTTCAAAATAAACGCTAGAAACCTGGACCAGCATCAAAAGCAGAGTGATCCTGTGCTTTGAGGTGGACAGGAAAAGGTCTAACCCTCCTCAAGTAACTACTCACATGGCTGTTGTGTCACAACACTCACTGATTTCATGGCCTGTGTATTTCATTTCACAAGTAGCCTATGGGTGATACATCTGAAAATAGAGTCCTGCCAGATGAAGCAGGAAAAGAATAGAAGTAACTCAACTCCTCCTACTGAGCTCCTGTCCTCCTCAATAGAGGAATATGGCTCAACTACCTGCCAACTGTTTTGGCAGGGGAGTGGTATATTTTTCTGCTACTTTAATTTTTATCATCACCACTGATAAGTTTGGTTAAGAGGGTGGTATGGCAGGTAAAAAAAAGGGAGAGGGTGAAAGTCAGGAGAGATGAGTGTAGAGAAGGGCGTGTTGGAGTGATGCTGAGGTGAGAGGAGGGGAGGGAGAGGCCGGCAGCCAAAAGCCATGTAACCTTCAGGATGTTTCCCACCTCCACAATGAAAGCAGTGCCAGCTTGATTGTGAGGATGTCACTGAGAGGAGGGGTTTGGCAACATAATTGATGAGTCCTGCTGCTAGAGATTCCTCCTTGTAATTTTCTCCTGAGTGCGTTGTGCATACCAAACGCTTCCCCCACAAAAGCGGATAAAGTGCTTGAATGCTGCAGAGATTCAGATACAGCAGATCCTGCTTCAACTCTCTGCTTCCAAAGCTTACCTGGAAAACTATTATGTAGCATTTTAATTTGTCATCTATATATTTTAAAATATTATCTAAAAAAATCAGCGTTAACTAAGTAGGAGGGCTTAAAAAATGGAGGGTTCAAAAAAAGTGTACAAATGCTTTTTGTACACTTCTCAATGTAGTGTATAAAATTACGGTTTCATCAGTTGTAACTGCACAAGTCTAAGTTATAATTTCACATGTCTAAACAATTTTTCATATAACATGATAGTTATGTAAATTAATAAGTTATTCAATAAATATTTTAATTGATGTTTAATTAACCCACTGTGGAATGCAAGTATATTTATAGCTGCTGGTAAAGACAGATTTCTAAACAATAAAATAATGCTATTTTACAGAAATTTGGTACATAATAGTACAGCAATTATACTCCTAGCTGCAATGTGCATAATTTGTGATCTTTTAGGTTAATTCTGCTGGGCTGCACTCCAGTACTCAGCAGCAGCAGGCTAAGAGCAGCAGTATCTCCCAGAGGCAGTGGCTCCCTCTTTCTCCTATGCACAATTCTTCAGCGAAGGACACACACAACAAACAAGTACACCTAAAAGGACAATCTCGAGTTGCCTGGAGGGTATAACTGTGTGAAAACAACCAAAAACCCCAGTCATGGCACTCAGCTGAGGGCTGAAAGGGAGTGTCAGGCACAGAAGTCCAAAAATACGATGCCAGACTGCAGCTGCTGCCTAGTTCTGGCAGTGCCAGCATCTCTGAGCATTTGGCTTTTTTTCCTTAAAAAGAAACTGCTGCTGTTGAGCTATCACGGCTGGATGATGCTGGGCAGTCACCTCCATCCTGGAGTGTGTGCATTGAGCTCCCTCCTCTCCCTTGGGAGCACCAAAACCTCCTTGTTCTTCCCACCTGACAGCCTGAATCATGGTATTGCCCTGGGAGGAGACACGGGGCACTCTTGTCCTCTTGGTAAAAGCAGGTCACCTCTGAAGGAAGGAGTGGTCTGGGGCTGAGGACACAGTGGGGTCTGAGCACAACCTGTGCTAGGAGGTCAGCAACGGGCAGGTTGGAAGCACAGGGCTCCCCCATGGTTTCAGCCAAATAGAGAGAAGGATCATAAAACCACATGTTTTATGATGTGGGGAATGGGGTGAAAGCTGTTCCTTCTTTGATGTACTGACACATTGGGAAGTTCTGACAGCTTCTACACTCAGCATTAGGGGTCAATGATAGCAAACACAGGTCAAAGTGTGTGAGGGTAAGAGGGAGAGGAGGGGAAGCTGCTCCCCCTGAGGAGGCAGAGGTTTAGAGTGGAGCCTGTTCCCCCAAAAAGTCAGTCATCAGACAGAAGGGAAGCTCGTGGAGAGCTTGGTGATCATTCTCCAGCATCATTATGGAGGAACATGCCTTGCTCTATCTTGTGTCTTCTGGAGATGATCAATTAAATACTGCAATAAAGACAGATCCTATTTGTTCTATATAATGAGACTGTCCATCTGTGTTGTGAACTCAGTAATAACCTCACCAAAGGTTCATGCCTGAGCAGTGAAGATCATTTGGTATTGCTTGGCTTGGGGTAAATCATATAGAACTTATTTTTGAAGGCAAGATTTTTCAAATATTTCATCACACTTTGGGTAAACATAAACTGGGAAACACAACAGACACACAACTGTGTGCATAATTTCATTGTTTAATTTTTTCCCCTGTATTCTCTCCGGAGCTATTCATATTTTCTGTTGGACTTTAAAGCAGTGTTGCTACCTTGTTAAAATAATTCGGTCTCAGTAGTGACTTGCAATGTAGCTGTCTGCACTCTCCCAAGCTGCTGCCAGCTATGAATTCCCAGGTGCACTGCCTGTGAAACTGAAAACCCAGAGTTATGGCCTTTTGTTATTCATGGCCATGAAAGTGGGCATTGCATGTACTGACATCTATTGTGTTCTGCTGCAGAGAAATAAAGGAAGAAAAAATCCAAAACCTTACTGGCTCCAATGTTGAGATTAGTGTTTTGAATAGCAAACAACAATATTTATTTGAACATGTTGGGTTGTCTGCTCTGATGTGTCCTGGACTCCTGGTGTCCAGCATTTAAGTAGGTAAGCAGGCAACAAAGGAGGCAGAGTGTCTGTGTGAGGCAAAAGAGAATCAGGTTAAATTGCACAGGATGACACAGAGGACTGTTACAATGAAAATATCCATGCATTGCCAATTGGGTATCAGCTGGTAACACATCCCTTCAGGGGAATGCAATGCCTGCAATGTGATGGAGAATGAGGATGGGGCACTAACAGTAGGACTGCAGGAACTTTAGACAGTTTTTGGATGTGTGCCCATCTGGGTATTCCTGTGAAGAGAAGCAGGACATCCCTACAATGGCTGCACGATGATATGTAGCTCTGACAGAGCTCAGCCCCTGGGCTGAAGCAGCCAGAGCAGAGGGAGCTTCAGCACTAAAAGAAGCACAGATGACAGTTTGAGTCAGAGAAGGGACTTTTTGTGCCCCTGGTCCCTAAAGGCTGCAAACACAACCTGGCTCCAAACAAATCAGCTCTGCAAAGGCATTGCAGAAAGCAGGACTTTGCTTCCATGTGCATGAACCTTCAGGTGATATGTGGCACCTCCTAGGTCAAACTGAAGGTGAGCCCTTGGAAGGAGGAGGTACCATGCAGAAAAATGCTGCTGGGGGATCCCAGGAATGTCCCTCCCTGATTCAGTATGTGCTGCTTGGTGTGCCTCATCAGGCAAAGTAGCTCCAGCACAGCCACCAAGCCAATAGCACACCCACTGTGACTGTCCACAGCAGCAATTTGGAGGTAAAGATGAGACGACTGGCCTTTAATTATACCTAAAGAAGAAGAAACTCCATTGATTCTAGTGGAGTTCAACATGGGGCTGAATTTCACCCATTGTTCACCATGCTTGAGACACAAACAGGCTTTTCTTGAACACCCATAATTTCTTATACCACTGAATTGTAAATATGTTTATTGTGGGCAACAGTAAGAAAACAAGTCACCATTTATAATCGAATTTCCTCCTATCCTGTTTGCTGTAACAACCTTAGGTATTCATGGGCTGGGACATGTACAGTGAAAGCTTACATCTTTGTTCTCCCAAGGCAGCAGGGCCACACCACAGCTGGCAAGACTTGTGCTATGTTGTGCCAGTAATTGTGCCTCCCAGGAAAAGCCTCTCCCACTGTCCACCAGCAACAGAAAAGACCAAGTACAACAATTACTTGTCATTTACTATTTTGTGATGAAATGTTTCAAACAAAAAGCTCCTCTACTCTGTTAGAAGGGGGTAGAGAGGCATGCTATATATTCTTTAACAGAGGGGCTATATACATGCAGTCATGATAGAGATATTGAAAGGCTGGGAAAGTAGAAGTGCACTCAGGACTGAAAGAAAAAGAAAATAAAATTGGGGAAGAGAAAGTCTGAATAGGGAGATGAAAACGAAGTTACTTTTGTTGATGGAAGCACACAGAGATTGTCAAAAGAAAAGAAAGATCAAATTTAGTCATATAAATTTTGTCCTTGTGGACAAGGAAAGGGCACCTACTTTGCACACAGCTTTTTAGCTTTGGATCTATTAGTTTATTTTGTAATTGCATTTTTACCTACTTAGGTAATATCAAATATGGAATTTCAAGCAAGCCACTCAATTCTTTCTGAAAGGCAGAAGGGGATACTTTAACCTTGTATTTGTCCATATTCTGCTGAGTGTGTAGCTCTAATTAGATTCACAGCTCATATTAATATTGTGGAACCAACTGCTCAGGAGTCACATCAATATTTCTCAAACTTTCCATATGAAAACTATTCATAATTCAGTGTTCATTGATTTTTAAGACTGATGACATTTGAGTTGCTGAGCAAGTAAATGGGGTTCATTTGGGGTCACGTCCTTAATCCCTGCAGGTAAGTAATATCTGGCTTCTACTGCTCCTTCCCTCAACTCAGAGATAAGCAATGAAACTTAGCTAATTGCTACTAATGACCTGATTGCTGCTGCAGTCCAGGGAGCCAGAGACATAACATGTATACTTTCTTAAAGGAGTGCTTATACATGCGTGTCCACAAGAGCCTCAACCTGCATGTATTGCACTGGGAAAAGAGGGTGGGTGAGCAGAGAAAGTCTCTGGAGGTGTCATGTTTGCTGGCTGAATTGAGTATATCTTGGCTACAGCCACGAAATGCAGAGGCACAGCTGTGGGGCAGTCTGACCTCCCCTTGCTTCCCAGTGCACTCCGTTCCCATGAGCAACCCCGTGTGAGGAGCTGGCAGGAGAAGGGACTCTCCCCAATCCCAGACCCCCTGTGCTCCATGCAGAGGGACACCAGCTGGGTTTGGACCTGTTACACAGCTCGTACCACCCTGCAGATTTTGGAGTTGCTGTCCAATGATGGTGGACTTCAACTTGATACTGTGGATGGATGTAAGGAAAAAGGGTTTAAAAGAAAAAGGCTAAAAGCACTTTTTTGTAAACAAAAAATATGATTCTTCTGGTTATAGAGTCTTTCATTTTGGTGGGTTCATGGAAACTACTCCATAAATCACCATTAGGGAAGGCAAGATGACATTTCTAAGTAAGGGAACCTCCTTTCAGTTCCCTAAAGCCCTTCTTTGAGTTCAAATTTGATTTTCAGACGTGGTGATTCCTGCCTAATACAGTCTAAATTTAATCTGAGTGGCAGGCAACCTGCATCCTTGAAGATCACATACTTTTTTAGGTCCTTAACGTAGTTCTCCAAAGATGTCATTCTTCTTGGGTGACATGAAAGAGCTCCACTGAGTCTCATCTTAACAAATTGCAATTGTGCTCAGCATGTCAAGACTTGTTATCCTGAGCTTGGTCCTCCCTGGGACCAGCTGCTTCTCCTAGGCCATTGCAAAAGCTTTCCTCAGCAGAAGAGTGCCAGGCAAAGCAGACTAAATACACTCCAGCCCTGAAAGACTCTTTTCTTTAAGGGTAGACCAGCTAGGGAAAACCAGACCCTTCTATTTCTTGCTGTAGTTATCTTTGAGGAGGGAAATAATTCCCTAGCACTCTTAATCTCTCAGGAAATAATTCCCTAGCACTCTTAATCTCTCATCAGGCCTTATTCCTTAAATGTTTAAATGTGCTACTATCCTCCTAACGACTCAAATTATGCCAGGAGTACTGTGCTGCAGGCAGTGGGTGTTAGAGGTAGCCACCTGCCCACAATAACACAATTTTAGATTACACTGAGAAATAAGAGTTGGGAAACATGACTGACATCAGGAAGCAGAGGGAGGCCTGCATGGTTTCCATGGACTGGCTGTGTACACAGTTTTAGGTGTGTTTGTAAGTATCTAAACAAATACTCAGTTCAACAAGAAGGGTGAGAAACCCAATTTAACTGTGTAAATATGCAGTCGGATATTGTGTCTAGAGAAGCGAGTGATTTCTGATGCAAGCATTCATGCACAATTTTGAGTAATGACTGATTTTCATGTTATGTAAATCGGATTTTCTAGATATTACTCTCTTGATAAGACATGGTTAAATTTAGTGTCAAAACTGAAAAGTATTTCAAAGCTGTTTACATGGTGATGTATTATGCTCATGAAGGCATGATTTCTACTGTTCTGCTGGTTGCTTTCAATGTTCTGCCTACGGAGAAAATGAATATTTCTGCATTGCTAAAATGTTTTATAATTCATATTCAAGAGACTAGCAACCAAATAAAAAAAATGTGCTAGACTCATGATAATAAAGAAAAATACAATTTTTATCTCTTGAATTTTGTCCTGCAGTATTTACAAATTGTTTAAAATGAGACAACATGAACTCTGTGCCAGTCTTCTACTTCCTGATGAGAAGGTCTTGGTGGTTAGGACAAATAAGTCCAGGGGAAATCAAGAAGTCTGCATTCAGATGCTTGGCAGATCACCTAAGCAGTCACCTACATAAAAACAGCAGCTTAATTTTACCAAACAAGGGACATAACTTGCAAATCTTACATGTATTTAAGAGGTGAGAAAAGGCTTTCCATACCCAAACTGATAATGCTGCAAAATCAGAAGGCTGGGAGGAAACAGCTGGGACACCTACATTTCTGCAAAAATAACTGGCTTTCAAAACTTTTCTTATGGTGTAGAGTGTAAAAAGGTTTCAAAAATACAGAAAATATGGAACACAAAAGGCAAAACTCTGACAAATGGCAAGTCTATTAGTAAGTGAAATGAAGTATTTGTAGTCCATGAAAAAGCTCCCTCTGCACAAAATCTCAGAATCACAGAGGCTAAAAAATCCCTCTAAGATGGATTATATTCTTGTTTTCCCTCTAGTCATGGCAGTCATGACAGTCCTCAGTATACCTGGTGTGTCTTCCTGCAAACAAGAAGAGCAGGGGTACACATGTCAGTCTGCCAGCTCAGCATAAGGAGTTAGGATGACCTCTAGCTTTAAATGTCCCACCTGAAGTTCCAGAAAGTTCCATCTGGACATGTCGAACAACTTCTTTACCTTGCAGGTGACGAAGCACCAGCACAGGTTGCCCAGAGGGGTTGTGGAGTCTCCTTCCCCGGAGATATCCAGGAGCCATCTGGGCACAGCCCTGAGGAATGTGCTCTAGGGGACCCTGCTTGAGCAAGGTGATTGAACCAGACGACTTCCAGTGGTCCCTGTCAACCTTACCCATTCTGTGATTCTGTGAAAGCAAACAGAAAGAATTAGAATGCTGTTTTGGAAATACTCATGTGGAGAAATGCAGCTTCAACTTTGTTGAACACAGCACATATTTACGTGGTCAAAATATTCTTCAAAAGGAAGCTTTCTGAGCCACCAACAACCTCTGTAAAGGAGACAAACATCCAGCCAGCCAGGAGCATTTGTATCCAGCCATTCCTCCTGATGCTGAGTCTTAGAAATCTCTCTCACCAGTGTGAGAGCCCAGCACTGGCTCTGTGCACCTGGGAAGGCTTATGCTCAAAGTCCTGCACACAGGGAAATGCTTTTCCCCTGCAAATTTTGAATTGCCAAAGTATTTGAACAAACAAAATGTACCCTTAATATCAAATCAAAGTCAAATAAGTTGATACTTTCCTTTTCTAATACCAAAAATGAAGTTCAGGGTGCTTCAGGGCTCTATGCTTATACACATTATTACAGTGTATTCCCTTCAGCCTCATTGTTGGTTTGAATTATTCATGAAAATATACCTTCTACATCTGCAGATGTGGAAGATGATACATTTTCAAATGAAAGGCCTACTTTGTAATGCAAAAACACTGCCTGTGGCTGAGAGAATGAATAAGCAGTCAGGGTGTGGGTTGGCACAGGTAACAGAATCTCTTCCAGTGTCTGCAACTGTCCCAATAGAGAGATTCTGCATATCAGGACAAAAGACCAGGGAAGAGCAATAAAAACCAGGAGATTTAGTACAGCTGGTTTAAACTGTCTGGCCTAGCACTTGGGATAAGTCATGTCATTATTATACACAAACAGTAAAGTATGAAGCTGTAGCATAGGTATTGATCTGTGCTTGTAGACTTTTTGTGTAGCTTCTTAATCAGGCTGTATTTGAGATCAAGAATATACTATAAAGCAAGTTGTAGACAGAGATCACTGGAGTCTTTACCCTGTGGTCCCCTTCCTACTCCCACTGTCCAGTTCTTAACATATCACCCAGTGAAGCCACAGCTGTCCTGATGCTGAGCTGTGGGAACCCTCGCTCCAGGTCCCCACTGAAGAACCACTTAGACACCAGGTCTCTGCCCTTGGAGGTGCTTGACCAACAGCCTGCTTTGCAATGCATCAGCATTCCTTTTGTGCCCAATTAAAGACACAGTTAGGGTCAGACCTAACACTTTGGACTGCTCCAGGAACTCTGTGGACAGCAGGTAGGGACATCCCTCCACACAAGTGCTTGGAGTACCAGCGCCATCCCCAGCTCCCTGCCATGCTCTGGTGTGCCTGACAGTTTGTAACAGGATCTAGGTGAAGCATCCTAATTTGGGGAAAGAGAACGAGAAGCAGGAGTTGGAGTCCTCTAGGGAGGGAAGGTTGCTCACCTGCTGGAATTAGCCCTGGCATCTAGAAAGGAGCACTTAACCTCAGACATTGACTGTGAGGCATTCCAGGCTGATGTGAATTCATCTGAAAACTGTAAACTTTTTGTAATCTGATTTTACACGTATATGCAAGTCCATATAAGATGTAATTAAAACCTCTGTCAAGAGTAAGTTTATGAATAAGGTCGTACAAGGGGAAATGTAGCTTGGGGCCATGTTTAGAGGTCTGAGCCCTTCAGGCAGCTCCCCAGATGACATTCAACCTGCAAAGCAATAGAAAATCAAGTGCTGTGCATGCAGAAGTGAGCATATGAAGGCTGAAGAAGACACAAAGCCACACTGAAGGTACAGTATTTGTAATCACAGGAGACTGATGGAATGCTCCAGGCATTGCTCAGCTCTGTTATAGCTGAACATGAGCCTGAGGACATTAATTTGGCATGAAGGTCCTGGCAGAGGGAGGGGCATCATACAACCCCATGGACACAGCACTTCACATCCCTTAATCACATTCTCTCCACACTTTGGCCTCCCGCCTCTGCCTTTCCTTTACTATGTGTTAAGCAATTTGAGGCAGAAGATGCATAAATTACCATCAGCTGGACACATCTTTCAGATGGCATCAGTTTGAAAGTATTCTTCATTCACTCTCTAATGGTTCCTATATCTTATTAAACACAGTTAAGGGTGTTGCTCTCTCACCCAGGAGCCTGCCAGTGTATGGATAGCAAACTGTACCTAACACATTATGAAATCCATAGCCCTGGAGTAGAAGGACCACTGCGTTCATAAGATATTCATTTACATGGCTCTGAAATCATGCCTTCCCCTGGCTTTCCCAGATCTGCCCTGCAGACTTCTTTTTTTCTTTGGTCTATCCTTTTCCCAAGCATTCCCTACTCTTCCTGATTCCTTCAGTCTCTCTGTCTCTCCTCCTCCCTCACACATCTCCACTCTGAAAAAAATAAGTGGAAAGAAGCAGTGTGAGGGCCCTGCAGATGATTTATGACAGGCTGAGTGCATCAGAAGAATTCACTGGAGCAAAAAGGCTCTGGATCAGGAAGAGGTCAGCCCAATATTTCAAGCGTTGTCACTGATCTGGGGCCACGTTATGGCTGGTGACATCAGTGAAGTGCATTCATGCATGCACCATTTTATGCAGCAGAACCAAAGGCAGCAAGGCCTCCAATTCCACCTAAGCTGCTGTGGATTTGGGCATCTAAATCCTTTTGTAAACCCCAGTGTAAATGTCTTTGCTGCAAAGTAAGAAAAATCTCTCCTGCCAATAGAGCACACCTGTACTGGTTCTTAGACTGTGCCAATAGTGTGCAACATAACACCTCTAATTAATAGCAAACACTCCTCAGAACCTGGCTGTGCCTGTCTCTGTCTATGTGACAAAAAGGAAGGCTGAGTGAAAACATATTTTGAATTTTGCCCTGTAACTGCAAAAAAAAGTGAAGAGAGAATTTGTTTTCATCAATAGCATTTAGAAACCTACTAAAATTAATAACACAGAACTGAGGGTGTACTAAGTCAAACACAGTAAGGCATTTGTGCTGCTGGATGCTTAATCTGTGTGCTTCTTTCATTAATACGACACAGAAGCAATATTATCTTATACTTCTGGAATAAGTTTTAGGACCCAAAGCAATTTTATAAGAATTAGTCTCATAGCAGCTCTGGATATAGGGCAATAATCAAGCAGGGAACTAGTGACAGGACTGAGTAAAAACTCCTTTTTCCCCTGGAAGTAGGACTGCCCTGGAACACCACCATCAGCCTTTCCCTGTGCCTCAGAAATGTGGGGTTTGCATGTTATTTTTAGCTGCTACCCCTTATAAAATCACCCTTGAAAAATACAGATCGCTCCATGGCTGCTTGAAGTCACAGGTTTATTTTGTTCTCTCCACCATAAAACATGATGATCATTTGGAAGAGCCAGAAGATAGTCTTGATAGAACAAAGAAAGCAAAACAAATATTTCTCTCAATGACCTCAAAGCCAGCATCTAGTGAACTGTGAGCCCTGAAGCAGATGAGCAAGTGCAGCAGTGAAAGAGCCCTTCGAGGTGCCTTGATCTTCCTGAGCTACAGCAGTCACCAATAGCAACCACTGCAGTGGAGGCTGCATGTCACCAGTGACAGGCAAACAGAGGGGATGTCTGCTGATTTAATACAGCTACAGACAGTGGAATAAATGGATCACAGTGTGCTTTCAACTGCTTTTAATATAGGTACTGTGATTCATACTTTATAACTTTTAGAAAATAGGAGCTAATGCTTTGCACACACTGAAAAAGAGGATTTCCTATCCCTCATGGCTTGAAGCACAGCTGACCTCTGACCCACCTCCCTGAAACCATCCTGTCCATCTGGGAACAAATCCTGCATTTTGCAGAGCCAGCGTGGCAAGGGGTTTGACACAACCAGCAGGAGCTTCCAGTCACTAACATAAATCAGACTCCAGGAGAAGGGCTGCTGATTTAGCTCAGCCTCTCTTCTCTGGCTTTACCTTCTTTAATAAATTCACATCTCTGACATCAAGCCTTGGTATCAGTGAAGCGATGAGCTTCTTTATATACAGCAGCAAGTAATAGCCACAGCTCTTGTCAAAAAGGGTGATTTAATTACAGAGTCTGGAAAATATTTCTTCTAGAGATTCTTGTCCCTCTTCTCAGTTTCAGGAGAGTCTGGTAAATATTCAGATTTCTGGATGCTTAAATTAACTAACAAAAGCTGCTAGCTTGTACATATACGCATTTTAAATTTTTTCTTTTATTCTAAGAAACATAGTAAGGATGTCAGAGGAGATTATTCTCTTAAAAGGAATATTCCTCTAAAAGAATAAACTATATTAACATTTAATTCAAAGATATTCCTCCTTAATGACTCTAGCATAGAAAATTTTACATTTTTCCCAACCTCAGATAGACCAGATATATCTAATGTATATACTTATTTTTCTTTATCGGTAGAGAACACTGTTTAACTTCGAGAAGAAACTGAAATATTGATTGTTTTTTAATTCAAAAAACTGAATGTATTTCTTTACTAAATGTATAAGTGGATCAATTTGACATTTTTGGAAATAAATCCTGGACTAAATCCAGTAGTAACCCTAGACTGTCTTTTCTAATTACAATTTTTCATCATAGTACAAGATTAATTTTGACTGTGAATCTGCCTTAGCTTATTCTACTACTTATTTAAGACTTTTTCTATTTTCCTATTCTTCTGAGGTTCAAGGCATTCTGTTTTTAATTTGTCCCTGCTTTCAGATTATACAAATACAAGCAGAATTGGTGGTGGCAGCAGATTTTGTTCTCTGCCCCATCACCTGGAGGAGGAGATGTTCAGCACTTTTAATGGCATGAACGTACCACTTGAATATCACTACTGCAATGTTACCACATCTTCAAAATTGCATTCTGTGTAGTGGAAATTGCCTGCATAAAGTGGATTCTTAGGTTATTCTTAAAGCCCTTGTTTTGCTGCTTTAAGAAGTATCTGACTGTTACTCCACTCCCTCCCTCCTTTCTCTTTTCCTCCCCCCTGCCCCTTCCTTCCTCTCTGTTCCTCTCCCATCTCCTCCCACTTTTCTTTCTAAAACTGAGCTGCACCTGTTGTCAAAACTTTTGCTTTCACATTTGCTTAAGGGCAATTTCTTCTGCAAATCAAGTAACCAAGTTGTGTAGAGGGTGGAGGGAACCCCAGCACACACAACTGCAGTTGCTCCTGCTGCTTGCTGTGTTTCAGCTGGGTAAGGAGAAATGACATTTTCAGTGTAGGTTTACTGTACATTCTCTAAGTAGAGCAAACTTCAGTGCTTATGTTCTTCCAGGCTGAAAAATAATTTAAAGCTCCTGAAACAAGTTTGGGGTTTTTCTTCCCTGAGCCATTGAATCAATGGGATTTTATTGCATGAAAATCACTTATTTGGTTCAAAATATCTAGTGATGTGGCAGCCCAGATTATCTGAAGAAGTTTTAATGTCTGACTATGCTGAAAAATAACTGCAGGGACAGTTATTTCCAGTATATCTTTTGCCCTTTTTCTGGCAAAATGCCACTGATTTGGACATGGTCCTTGCCTGGATAAGCTCCGCAGAGTGGGTGTTCTAGCTGTAGGGCAGGTGTATCACATCTGTGTAACCTTTGCAATAGTGTTTTCTGGCCTAACATTTTCCAAGCATGCCCTCAGAGCCTGGCATTTTGCTTATCTTTTCAGAGAAACAAGGTGTGTACTTTTTTGCCTTTATCAGTGGAGACCTTTTTTAAGTACCTTGCTGCCAGCAAAACTGATGGCAAAATTAGAAAAAGCACAAATGAAAGGAGTGATTACAAGAACATAAGGAAAGAAATAATTCATCTAAAATAGTGAAACCTCCTTCTATGGCCTGTGCCAAAAGCCCCTTCTGGCAAGTTGGTAGAAGCCTGGCATCAGAGAATGCTTGAGGTTGGAAGGGCCTCTGGAAGTCATCTGGGTCTAAGCTGCCCTGACCGGGCAGAAACAGCTGGATCAGTCTTCTCCAGGAAATGTCCAGTTGGATTTTGAATTTTTGCAAGGATGAAGACTCCACTCCCCCATGGATAAACTGTGTCAGTGTTTGACCACCCTCACTGTGAAAAAAAGTGTTTTCTTGTGTTCAAATGGCATTTCCTGTATAATATGTGTCCATTGCCTCTTCCCCTGTCTTTGGGCACTACTGAGAATCTGTATCCCTTATCTTCGTTCTCTGCCATCAGGTGCATCAGGTACACATTGATGAGATATCCTTTCCTGAGCTTTCTCTTCTCCAAGCTGAACAGTTCCAGCTCTCACAGCCTCTCCTCACAGGAGAGGTGTTCCAGTGTTCCAGTCATCCTAGGGGCCCTCCACTGGACTCTCTCCAGTATGACCATGCCTCTCTTGTACTGGGAAGCCCTGAACTGGACAAATCATTGCAGGAGAGGCTTCACCACCCCTAAGCAAAGGGGAAGGATCACCTCTCTCCTAATGCAGTCCAGAGTAAGACTGGCTTTTATTGCTGTGAGGGCATGGTGAATGTCCATGCCATTCACCAGGACCCCAAGGCTCTTCTTAGAAAAGCAGTTTTCCAGCTGATCCACCCTCAGCACATATTGGTGCATGGGGATGTTATTTCTCCTGCAGGACTTGGAATTTTCCTTATTCAAGAAGTGACTTGTCTACAGTCCCCCAGATTTTTACCAGTGCACACAAGGGAATACTTTAGTTGCATTTCTAGAGTACTGCTCATGTGCCGTTGTCATCAGCAAAGTGCCACTTTCCCTCACAATAACCTGACTCATATGCTGGGCTGGAATAATTTTTGCCTCTCCCAAGCCTGTATTTGGCCCTGCATAGCTCCTCCTCATGATGAATGTAAGTATCACATACCCCTGCATTGGCAATAGCTGCCTTGTTGAGAGGGTGGTAAATAGTATCACTCTACCCCCAAAAGGAGATTAAAAACAAAACAAGGAGATTAGAAACAGCTGTTGGGGGAGTGGTGATGATAGGGTGGAAAGAGGACACTCCCAAGGCAAATATGACTTCTGCATCATGGTTCAAACCAAAATAAACCAAACTAATAATAGAGGGAACTAAAGGGATACTCACTGGATATAAAATGTGACTCAGACCATACTGAGGGACAGGACAGGTGGTGCAGGATATTGGACAAAAGGCTGTTTATCCTGTGTGGAGAGGTGCTGTGAGGGCTCTGATGGCCCCACAAGAGCTTCTTCCCTGCATTCCTGGACAGCACTTCCACATTCTAAGAATGAGGAGCGGGCTAGGAGGGACTGTCTCCAGCTCCACTTACATTTCTCTGGTAGCTTCTCACTCCAGATCACAACGTGGCCACTGAAACATGGGCAGTATAAATCTCCCAACTCTGTTTTTGGTCTGCTACCCAGTCATGCCAACACAACCCCTTACTCCTCACCACCTCCCCGTGAGGCCTCAGCCCCACACCTGCCTGCTGCTGGCTCTTCAGTTTTCATGGAGCTGCTTCTGTGCCACTGCTCCCAGCCATGGAGCAGCAGCAAAGCCAGCTTAGATGGAGAGGCCACACAAGCATTGGGGACTTACACTCAGCCTTGGCTCCATCAGCCAAGAGAGCTGTGCTTTTGGCTTCAGGTGAGATGAGGAGAGAGGGATACTGGGATGAGTGACATATAAAAATCGGCAACTAGGCGTGACTTGCACAAAGGGCAGAGCACTGAAAACATCTCTCAAAATGGGCTCAATGTAACAAGAATCTATCCCTATAAAAGCAAAGGTGGAGCAGAAGAGAAACAGTTATCAATATGTCCTCTGGTTTAGCCAGTTTGTTGTGGAATTAAACTCAGCAGAGCTTCTGTCTCCCAGTTTCAGACAGCAATCAGTGACTGCCATGGGAGAGCTCACAGCCCCTGAGTCTCTGAGCAGAGGGAATACACACTCATCCCTTTGCCTTTGTTTAATGTAGAGACACCCTAATCAAGTGCGCGGTGGGTGTGCATTACAAGAGGATTTGTTCCCAGAAACACCGAGGTGCCATCATGCTAGTCATTAGTTTCTGAATTAAAAAGCAACATTATACAAAAGCTACTACAAGCATTGATTGATTCATTGCCGGGGAAAACCTGTATTGTTCTATGGAAAGGGGCAAAAATACCTTGACAGAGACTGTTGAAGTGGAATTGTTGACTGTGCAAAGCCATGCGTGATTTTCACCAACCAGGCACCATCCTTCACCAGGCTCTAGGGAAACAGGTACAAATTGGATTGATACTGGTGCTGTGTTGCTTTGGGGTTTTCATGTCAATGTTTCTTCTCTGTCAATGGGCTCAGGGCACCATCCAAGCCATCACTGCTGGTGGGCTGACACTGGACGGAAGCTGGCTCCACTATAGACCCTCTGTAGACAAACTAGTACAGCCGCATTGCTTCTAGGGTTAACTTCACAGTATCATTTCATTACATGCATGGTGAATTTACTGGCTGGATAATTTGAACCCATTGATTTATAGATTCTGGCTTAATTATAACCTTAACATTACCATTCCATTGCCTCATTTTCAATTAGTCCAGTAAGACTGCAGTAAGTGAGCCCAACAGTCAGGTCTCTGTGTTTGTCTGTTTTTATTTAGTAAAAAAAAAATGCAGAAAAAATGTGCTAATAGCTATTTATAACCCCAAACACTGGGAAGGAAAGCATAACAGATGCTAGATGTGTTTGGCTTTTTTCCCACAAGAAATTCACACAAGGTAGAAGATACCACCTCTCCCACACAGATAATGAGCCACACTGACCAAAGGATCAGATGATGAATTATTGACAGCCCACCACAACTTCACACTTTATCAAAGTAGCACTGATTTCCCCAGCACAAGAGAAAAAATAAAAATGAAGGAAAATGAAGAACCATCAGGAGAAAATATTCTCAGGCAAAAAGTGGACAAATCAGTGCACTTTCAGAGAAGTGCTACTAAAAAAAAGGACAGTAGTTTTTGAGACTTTTCAGAGATTTTCTTTCCTTCAGGTTTTGACAAAGGAGGAGAGGATCTGGACACAGGAAGGGAGAAGGACACAAAGTAATTAACTGAAGCAAAATTATTTTAAATGTGCAGCTGTGTTGTAAGAAGGCCCCTGCACAGTACTCTGTTCTCACACATCAGTGAGAGTGTTCCCATTTCCCTGACAATATACAGAAGGCCATATCCTCCGACCTTGTGTCTCTGTGCCACTAATTGCTGGCTGCATTTGTTTGCCATAGGGCCAGTGACAACTATTTAAGCTTACTCTGCTGCTCTTTGTGCAGGTCTCTATGCAGAGAGGCGGCTGCTGCCCTCCTCCAGCTGTTGTCGCAGAAATGAAATATTGCAAAGTGATTGCCTTTTATGCTGCACAAACTGAGGAAGTTCATGACACTGCTTTGATCTTTTCATTATTCCACAGAGTCGCTGCCTGACTATTGAACCCATGCTTGACAGTTTGGATTATTAGAAGGAGAGGCATTAATGCATTTAATGTATATACACGATCAAAATGTTGGCTGTTGACAAGGTCAGAGAAAAATAATGAAATGCCATAATTAACAAAATATATTGGCCATTAAAATATGATGCCTCATTCTCTTGACAG
This sequence comes from Hypocryptadius cinnamomeus, assembly GCA_013400635.1. Taxonomy (NCBI): domain Eukaryota; kingdom Metazoa; phylum Chordata; class Aves; order Passeriformes; family Zosteropidae; genus Hypocryptadius; species Hypocryptadius cinnamomeus. The sequence continues at coordinate 114,868 of VYZP01044230.1, forward strand.
AGACACTAACAAGAAGAAATGACCTTATTAAAAGTCTTCATGTCCCTCTAAATCAAAGGCACAGTTTTCACAGTGCCACTGGCCACAGGTTCTAACCAGCAAAACCTCTGGGAGATGTGATGTTGTGAAGCACTGGGAGGGGGTGTCACACTGAATTAGAGATGGGGAACATTGCTGAAAGGTCTGTTCCAGCACCTTTCTTTGCTTTAAACCCACTCCAATCCACAGCCCTCTGAACTGTAAATACCACAGTGTGGCTAAAATGAGCCCTGCATGTGTGCTGCAGCAAGGAACTCAATGGAGCTGAAGCAAAACATACATCAGCTAAAAGTAGCTGACACTAAGCAGCATTGTCTACTAGATCCCAGGGCAAAAGTTTTGGGTTTCTCCATGTTAATTTACAGCAGGCTGTTTCCAGTCTTAATCCTTTCCATTATTCATTCTTCCTAACTGCAGAAGAGGGAATTCACTACCCATTTATAGCACTCTGAATTCTGGAGAAGGGTGATGCCATGCAATCTGTTACTCTTATTGACAGTTGGGGCTTCTGGCATTTTGGCCTAAAATGTGAAAGCCCATTACAGGGTGTATCAACATCACAGCTAGAAATAAATCTTTTAGGTCTGAAAAATATTTCTCCTCTGGCAGCAAAAAAACAAGCTGCTGTAACATTAGGAGGAGGTTGAACTAATTGGAAGTGCTTAATGCATGCTCAGCAACAGCTGGAATAACAGAAAGCTGTGCCTGACTAGGAGCAGCAGATGTTGTAAATTTCATCTGGTCAGATCCGATGGCTGATAGGGAGGTCCTGCTCCACATCTGTGAAATATTCACCAGATTCCACATACAAACCTTCTGAAGCAGGCGTTACCGTGGTCTTTAGAAAGAGAGGAGCACATTTGCTCCAGAAATGTTGGCAAAGGAATGTGTAGCTCTTGGGCAGCCTTCAGAGTAGGATGAAAAAATAGTGATTGTGTAGAAAAATTTTATAAATGCCAATGGTGAACACCAGCATAATTTTAAAAAGTGATAAGTGTTCCAACATCACAATATGCAATTTTACAGACAGAGATTAGGCAATATTAAAATTAAAAACAAGTATGGGATTTTTATTACAGTAATTATGCCACTGCAGTTTCTGACATGGATGACATTAATTGCACTCTGTAAAAATGTCTTCTGTATCTTATGTGTTCATAAAAGAAAAAGATAGGTGGGCATAAACCCACTGATGTTATCAAAGCCACAAAGATAACAAGAACAGGATTCAAAGAGCACTTGCATATCAGTTAGGTGGGTTACAGGTATCTGAGTATAACAGCAGCCTGCAAAAATCCTCCCAACGAGCTCTCTGCCTAAGACACAGGAGTGTTTCTGGCTTTCCTCCCAGCAAGTTATGGGCAGAAGGACTCATGGTCAAGTTCTGTCAGCATCCTGCTGGTGAAGGGATTTGGACAGGGAAGCCCAATTTCAGGTTCTCTCATGAGCACTGATGTGCAGCTCAAGGCTGTGTGTTTTCCCCCTCCATATCCCATGAGCACTGTGCTGCTGAACAGAAGGAATGATAGACTGACAGGAATGAGCCTGAAGGTGGAAGGAGAAGAAGGGGATGCTTGTCCCTGAGTCTACATGCTGCAGAGGGGAATGGGGAGGCCTGGCTCTAAAGGCTTTTTACAGACCCCATGTGCAGGAAGGAAAGCTTTGTTCTGTGTTTCTCTTCATGGAATGATTAAATTACCTTCCACATATTTTTATTGACTGTGACCAACCTTACCCATCTGCCATTCATCCACAACAGCTTGGGTGTAGTTTCTGACAGATGTCTCCATAATGTGCCATACTCCAGGCTTCCAAGATGGTTTTGTGCTGCAGGAGCGGGAGGAGGCGAGCAAGGCGCAGTCAGGAGCAGAGAGCTGACGTAAGCCAGGCCACTGCAGTCTGGTCTAAGTGACAACAGGAACTCTGCTCTTCCATTATTCCACAGTTTGTTGCAATCCTGTTAATTCATTCATGTCCTCAGTTCACTTCTGTGAGGACAATTGACTTTGGTTTTAGATCCCATGGCACAAGGCTACATGCCAGTCTTGTGATGTTCTTGTGCAGGGGAACTGCAAGCAGAGATTCTTTCAACCAATATTATAATAAAAAAGTTTTAAAAAATTGTGAAGCCAGGCCTTATGTTCCAATTTTATTGGATGAAACACATGTAGGAGAAATTAATGTCTCATTCACAAGCTGGTCAGAATTGGATCGGGATTTGAACAAAGTACCTTTCATGTTTTCCAGATATTCCTCTTCCATTCCCACTTTTCTGTTCTTGCTGGCTCCACGTGAGAAAGGAAACTTCACCTGCCAACAAGCACAAAATCAGTTTATTTCAGCAAGAAAGTCATCTTATACCAAGTTAAAGTGCCCAGCAAATCTCAGCTTTAGTCACTCCAGGCATTAAACTACTAGGAAGCAGCTTGTGAACATTTCAGATGAGCTTGGTCTCATCTGGAGCATCAAATCCAGCTGTCTACAGTCACATCCCCCTTTTATGGCTTCTAATGCCCCTTCCTTTGCTTTGGCTCTGTGACTGACCCTCTGCCATTATATCCTGGGTTTCCTGCCCCTTTTCTTCTTCACAATAGCAGCAAACCTGGCATACGAGTGTCAAAAATCCCTTGGGCTTGCAAGAAGACAAAGCAATCACTGGTGTTAACACCAAAAAAACCAAACCAAACCAAATCAAAACAAAACCTTTCATATGCATCTCATTACTTCATTATATATGTGCAAAGCCTTCAGAGGTTGGAGGATGCCCAAAGCCAGTGCTCTGCAGGCTCCATACCCATTTGTTACCCTAGCTGTCTTGGCTTTAATAGCCCTCTATCCTTCTCTTTCCAGGCTGAAAAAATAGTGAAACACATCCAACCTTCTTAAATAAATATGCTGATATATAATACTGGTAAGCAAGTCTCATATGCATGCTTTTATGCTTCTTGTTGACTTTTTTTGATGTCTTTTTCCTTTCTTTTTTTTTCCCTATGGCCATCTAATCTTGCTTCCCCTTCACTATCAAGAGTAATTTTTTTGCATTCTAGAAGATGTATTACTGCAATCACTTATGCTTCATCTATTTCTTATCCTGACTCTTCAATGCTTTTTTTCCTCCCTGTCCCTGTCTCCACGGTGTCTGTCCAGTGGGCCTGTTTCGTCTCTTGCTTGTACACTGCCTTTTAGCATGGACTCCATCCTTTTTACATCAAATGTTCAGTTCTCTGAAGTTAGATTGGATTCCAATCACTTGGAAAAAAAAAAAAAGTACAAATTTTGCAGTTGAGGAACAAGTGAAAAAAGAGAAGAGAGAAGGGGGTTATGAGGTGCTTGACTGTCAAGTGCAGCTCTGCATAGCATCAGTCAAAATACCATGGCAAATAAGTAGAAGCACATGAGAGAATTGTCCACAGATACTGAAACAGCACATAGAGCCATCTACTTGTTAAAGAAGCATACTGCATACCAGAAGTGGCTGGCATGCTTGCACCTGCTAAATATTTTTTGGCAATGGTACTGCCTGCCTGCCAGCTTGAGGTCAGTTTGACAAATGTATTTATGGAGCCACATCTCTGCCTTTGACTCTGTGAATAATTTCTCATGCCCACAGTGCATGCAATTACAGTGAAGCAGAGGAATTTGACAAGTTCATGGTTTGTTGATATAAAGTAAAAAGAACAAAAACCTTCTTTAGGAGAATGGAAACTGAGCAGTGATCCTCTGCACCGACTAAATGAGTTGAATTTCTCTGAAACAGGTTGTTGCTTTAGTTGAAAATGTCTACAACATCAGGCTAAGGCATAGCAGAAAGCTGTGTCTGTGCCAACCCACAAGAAATCATGCAGATCAATCCAAAAGAAATGTTTTGTCTGTCTGAATCCAGGTCTTCTATGAACTAGGAAAGAGGTGACACCACCACCTAGGGCTGGAGAGATACAGGAGCTTGAGGATACAGCAGGGATCAGACCTGATGTAGCCTGTAAGACTCTTGGGTGGATTAGTCCCAATTTCTGTTCCACTCAGTCACAGCTGATGTCATCTGGAGTTCTGGGTGATAGACACCTCATAAATTTGTCACTAGGTCCCAAACCAGCAAAGTCTGTGAAAATGTTAGGCTAATGGCAAATACAAGCAAGGATATAGATAAAGGTGCAGCTGAGACAGTCAGGCATGAGAGACCTGTAGAAAAATCAAAAGCAAACCACCCATTCCTGGCAAAATTAGAACCCAAAATAAAATCTAGTATGTTGTCTTTAGAAGCAGGATTCCTACATCAGCACAGGATTGCAAAGAACAAGCAGCATTTCTACATGTGAGTAGCAGGTGGGTTGCCTGAAGGCTCCCAACCAGGTACAGATGTACTGAGGAGGGAGGGAGGGAGTGAAGGTGGTTGGAGTCTCCTCTCCTCATATTAGCATCACTTCTGCACCCTACACAGCCCCTCTCAGCTGCATGGAGTAGCTGTGGCCATACAATTCCACAGCTCACCCTGTTTCTCCCTCCCCTCTTTCTCCCATCCACTGGCACAGCTGGATCTGTCCCGCAGTGAGGAGAATTAGATTCCTCCCATCTGATACGGGTGTTTAATGTTGAACAACAAAATTACTTTGTTAGGCGAATAAAACACAGACAGATTCACTGATAACCAAAATCTCCCTGTTGCTGTCAGTGCACTTGAAAATGTCTGCACTGCAACGGGAAGATGCTCTTTATTTAGACTGGATCTGCAGCCTAAAAGGAAACAGTAAGCTTTTCAAATTAGAGCTGTTCTTTAAAAGCTTCTCTTTGGTACTGTTAGAAAAAGACTTCTTCCATAAAAGGAAATTTCTAAATTAATTCTCCAGCTGGTAGTACTTCGCTGTCCTCATAAAGATGCTGCTTACACTGAGGAAAGAGAGATTTTAACAACCACTCCTCAGCCCCACCCCCAGAACCACTTTTATTTTGCTTGAAGAGATGATGAAATGATTCTGGGGAACTTGAGCCCCATGATGGGGGCTGCCAGGAGCTCTGCCAAAAAGTCTCAAAGGCTACCATTTGCACATGGACAGTATGAGCAGTGTTTGACCTCTTTAAGCTAAAATGCAGGCTTCAAGCTAGGCCAAATCCCTCTTTCTGGCTAGGGAGATGTGGGAGTGGAGGGGATAGAGATGTAAGTTCTGGCAAAGACTAGAGAAACCAGCAAGAAGAGTTGCCGTTGTTGAAAAAATTGCTCTTTTCTAAAAATTATTCCAGGCACTTGGTCATGTGTGTTCCTTCACCATGAAGTGGGTGATATCAGAGATTCCTAGAATATAGGGCTGAAAAGATCTCATTATTAAGAATTGCCAGTGATTAAAGCTCCTTGGTCTCTTGAAGTACTCTGCAGCTCAAACATCTGCGCTCTATTTCCTCTACTGTAATCTCATCTTGCTCCTTGTTCACCTAAGGCAGAATATGGGTGGGGCAGGAAATCAACCACCACCATCTTTATGATGGTCTTTTACATATTTGAAGACTTCAGCCTACATTTCCTTCAGATTCTCCTCATCTGGGCTGTGCAGTGCCTGTTCTTTTTTAAATGGTTTATATTTTCTGGAGTATCTTTATTACTTTCCTTTAGGCTCCTTCCACCCCTCTTTAGGTGAAGTGAGCAGCTATATTAGGTGGTTTGTATTAAAAACTTCCCATTTAAGTGTCCTCACCTAGTGATTTGGTTTGGTTTTTTTTCTCATGGGTATGACACTTCCGTTTTTGATGCATAATCAACTCCCTCATGTTTTTCATCAGAATTGATTTCTACACATTCATTTCCTTACCTGCAACTGATTCTTCCTAAGCCTGTGTCCTCACTTAGCTCCACAGTGGCTATTTAAAACTAGTGCTCTGATTTGTCATAATCTCTTGATATCTCACTCATTTGGCCAGTCCCTTCCAGACTCTCAGCCCCTGACTGAATAAAGATACAGTCTATTTGATCATCCCTGGGATGGATGGATGGATGGATGGACACTTGCCAAATCTCACACAATGTAGTCAATGTAGTCTTCAATTAGAGAGTAAACCATTGGTAACTACCATCTGACTTCACTTTTCTGAGGTATTCTGGTGCCCATAGGTTCATCTTGAGTATTTCAGTGGCCTGTGATGTAAGACTGTGTCAAAGCCTTACTGACATGATTAAAATTTTCTGATGATTCTTTCGATGGAGAGGACAAAAAATGTTTTCTTGGAAGGGTCTGAACACCATGCAAAGGCTGCTAAAGGAACCCAAGTACTAACAGAGCAAGAGTACATATTGCCCTTTGAGAGTGTTCCAATTAGAGCTCTTAGCCCTGCTGCAGTGAAAATGAAAACAAGGCTGGGACTCATCTCACTTGAATTTATCCACCTAAAAATGACACTATTTGACTGGTCTATGCAAGTCAAGTAGGCTTTCCTCCCAACATTGATCTAAACTTAAGGTAAATAACCATCAAAAAGAGCTAATTTCTTTGACTAGCCAAACTAGGTAGCTCATATGAGATAAGCTAATTCCTTCCACTGTGTGGTTTGGTTCCTTCTCCCTGCAGAATTTCATTAATATGAAGTATTAATGCTCTCATTGACCATCAGCTTGAAGTTCTTTGTAAGAGAACTCACTATGTGAGGTGGAAAGATGAGGTCTTTGAATACCATTCTAAAATCAAGAATAAAGAAAAATTGTTGGGTTTTGTTCTCACCAGTACACCACAGTGTCTGGAAATTTATTGTGTTTGAAGAGAATCAGGCCATTTCTCTTTGCTAGGTCCATCCCTCAAGGCCCAGACAAATGCCCAACAAAAGCCAGTCTTGGACTGAAATTTCAAAGAACGGGTTGGACATCTGTTTCTATTTAATAGAAAGACTCTCTGTAACGCACAGAGAACTTCTTTGAAGCTCATCGATCAGGCCCATTTTAGGTTATAACCCAGCAGCCAGACTGACAGACACACAGACAATTAGACCAAGGAAAAGAAACACTTTTGCTCAAGCAGGTGTACTGAAGCATCCTCTTCTGCTTCTGCAGGAGCATTTAACTCCTGATTTCAGGCTGACCCACAAACAGCGGAAGATGAAGGAAAGACACAAAAATCGTTCCTGAAAGTTTAATCAGAAAGAGATGACAGGGACGTGAATCAGCTCCTACGCAGCTGCAGTTTACAGTAAAGCTGCACAGCGTGACCCGGGTCAATGGCACTTCCCATAACACACTGCACTGAGGGCTCTGGTGCTCTAGGAGCTGACTCATGAGCCTTCCTGTCACCCCTGCTCCAGGGACATGCCTCCCTGAAGGAAAACAGGGCAAGCAGCTATGGAGATCAATCTTAACCTGCTGCCATGGTGTGTCAACACCTCTGAATCACCCAGAAAGCTGCACTTGCCCTCCCCAAACACTTCTGCACCAGCAGGTTGACTCTGCATTTTTGCCAGGGACAAGGCATTCTGCACCCCCCAGGAATCACCCAGCCACAGTGCAGGAGGCCTCTCCCAGGAGCCCCATACCAAGTCTTGGTCTGTATTTCTGGTGGGGGGCTGGAGGGGCCAGAATGGCACTGGCCTTGACAAGGAGGCTGAGGTTGGCCATTCTGTGGCCCTGAAGGTGCCTGGACTCTGGCCTGAATTAGAGAAAATTCCCCAGGAGTTTGTATAACTGTGCCCACACTGCCCAGCAGGTGCGTGATGGCATGCAGGATAAATACCCACGTTCAAGGCTTTACTCTTTATTAAACAAGCAATATGTGCCTGTCCTGGGTCACTGCTGCAGAGCCTGCTCTTGCCAAATCCCCAGGCAGTGGTATGCCATGAGTGGAAAAGCACAGTAGAGCATGCAGTTTTAAAAAACATCATGCTCAACCTCACTAGCTACAAACTCTTTCTATGAATTCCCATAAAGGCATCCCAGTACCTGTAGTCCTCTTTTCTGTTCTTCATCCATTTTTTTGTTTGCTGCTGCAGTTGCTTTTACCTGGGGGACAGTGAAGTCTGGAAAGATCATCCTGAGCTACTGAGCTCAGCCTGCCCTAGTCACTGTTCAAAAGGTCCACAATACACAAATGGGTTCAAAAACACATGGCAGTGCAAAAAATGAGCTCAAAGGCCCAAACACCAGATTTGCCAGAAAGAGCAGGGGTGAGTAACACTCCAGCTCCTGTGAGACTCATCCAACAGCCTCTCCCTGTAGTGCCAACTGAATAAGGAACATAACATAAAACTATTTAGGAAACTAGTGCCTTTAATGGCAGTCACTGGTTATCTGAGCTCTGCAGCACACCACTGCTCCAGGCAGCGGGATGAGTGCCCAGCTATTTGCCACTTCCCAGTCTCAGACCTTTTATGTGAAAAACTGTTTGCACCAAGCCAGTGATACTAAGCCTTCCTCATACTGGGATGATGGAGCAGAGGGGGAAAGGGAGGAAAGGTTAGCAAAGGTTTACTGAGTCATTCTAGTCCAGGTTGTGGAAAAAGTCTGCCTTGAATCCAAGAGTCTAGGGTGAGAAAGGCAATTCTCATTTTAACCAAATTACATTTGGCTGTGATGAAGATCACATCTCTTATGATGTTTAAGACAAGGATTTGGGTGCAAGTCTACAGAACAACAGAGGGTCATTTCTAGCTCTCTTGCTTCTCTGTTAGGATTGTATTATTCAGAGCAATTACATATATCAAGGTATGGAAGAAAGGGATGCTGTACAGCTCCAAAATATCTTTACAGGACTTCCATGCATGGGGAGCTAATGTGTGCCATACCTAGCTCCACCCAGCACTTAGCACAGGTCCAGTTACAGACCTTCTACATTATCATCTTACATTTGTAGCCTCTTGTGACATGAAATAATGAAGGAAAATCAGTGAAAAACTGAATAGTTACCATCCCCTTTGCATAAAACCGAGTGGGAAAATGTAAATCTATTCTCTCACATAGTATAACTTAGCTGGGATTACAAAGAAATGAAAAGCAATGTATCCAGTGTCTAGAGCAAGGCTTTTCAGGAGAACACCATTCATTAGTAATCCTTCCCCACACACAAATCACTCTTCTCCCTTACATGCTTTCTGTCTCCTGACACCTGTTAGTTTCAAGGCTAGGATAATGGAGTGCACATCCCTAAGGAACCAACAAAATGAGTGCACAGTATTTTACTTTCCAGAAAGAATGAGCTCAGCTCAGACAGATTGTTTACACAGACAGACCTCCCAAAACACTCGTAGTCTGCATTAGGTTTACTCGTAGTCTACAGGTTTATCTGATCACACAAATGATTTCATCTTACTGCAATACAGCAGCCTAACAGGAGACATCTTTTGCAGATCCCTTCTGAGAGTGTGCTTGGTGCTCCACAAGTAACACTGGTAATGATGTGGGTGATGGTCAGCAGGGCAGGCATTTGCATTCTGCCCCAGTTTTAAGGAACAGAGGCCTATTTTCAAGATGAGTCAACTCATTTTATGCCAAGAACAGTTGGCAGCAGTGCTTACTAAAGCATGTATGTTGCCACATTGTGTTCAGTCATTTTAGTTTTGCAATCATAGAGCCAAACAACAGGATGTGAGTTAATGCACCTCTGATTAAAGCTTGGGCTTGTTTTAGCTATTAATGAGCATCAAAGCTTATTGGCTACCCAAGAATGCGGTGACCTTGGAAGAAAGTTCATATTATTTTAGGAAAAAAGATTCCAGCAGCATTCAGTCCTTCTATTAAACTTCTAGAGAATTCAATAGTGATGCTGTGGCTAAAGGCATCAGGATGAAATTAGTAGCCTATTCCACATCCCTGATACAGCTTTCCACTTGCATTATAACTGAACACAGATGAAGAATCAAAGCTAAGGACAACAATAAAACAGTATAGGTTTATTATGACAGCATAAAACCATAACAGGATATGGTGCTCTTCACCTCTGAGGGTCTCTGTGTAGCTTGGGCCCTGAACTGCCTCCTCACTGAAGCTAGGACATTTGCTGTAAAAGTAGCAAGGGAGGGATCAGGATCTAAATTATTTTCACAATGAAGTTGCTAATAGAGAAAATGTGCCTATTAAGAAATTATGGTCTACATGGTTTACAATATCTCTTTTGCAAAGAAATAAAATTTAAAAAAAGGAAAAAGTAAATGAGTGATATCACAAGGAAAAGATAATTTATCCAGTTTCTTAAGCTTCTTCCCAGACTTCTGGACCTGAACACAACTGGAGGCAGAATGAGGCTAGAGGGACCCTTGGTAAGTACCATGTCCTTGCTGATAAACCACAGCGCTGATCAGAATAGTGAGACTGTGCTGACTGTGGAAAGCATTTCTCTGAATAGCAGTAGGGCTTTTTCTGGGAAAGCACAGTACTATTGCACACATAGACATAAACCTGTACTTTTCTACTCAGGAGGCTCTTCACTTTATAGTCTGCAAACCTGGCTGAAACCTTGCATAAAAATCACTGGAACTGAGACTGATTATCTTCAGCAGAAGAAAACTTCATTTCTGTAAAGAAGCTGCAGACAGTGTTTTACACATTCTGTACTGCGTTCATTTAATGAGCTAAATCAAGGTTTCATGGTTTTGACCTTGTCTTGCTTTTATGGCTCTAGGAGAAACAGTTTTGCTTCCTTATCTCAAAATGGCTTGAGTCATAGTCTTAGCCTTGCCTTGACACCACTTGCATCTGTGGACTTGCCTAAGTATAGGCAGAGCAGTAAGGAGTTTCTGTGATTCAGCTTTGGTTATTCCCTGCTAGAAGTTGGATGCTCAAGGCTGTACTTAACAGTAACAAGGAAGGAGAGAGGCTTCTAGCAGCTCTTTCATTTTTAGAGGGTTAGATTTTTTTTTTGTTTTTTTGGTTTTGTTTTGGTTCTGTTTATATTTCTTTTCCCTGCATTCTCCCTTGAACAGGACTGCAGGGAAATGTGATAATGAGGCACCATTTTGCCATTTATTCAGCCAAAGAGGAATGAGAGAATTGTCTCTTGCACAGGTGCTTTTTACTCCAGGGGAATGCAAGCACTGCCTCTGCAGCAGTCCAAGTTAATTCCAACCTGACAGCAATAGGTGAAATATAGTAGGCCCTCATCACCACACGTCATGTTGGTGCAGGAATGCCATTAAGCAGCCTGTGTGAGTTACATTTCATCGATAATGAAATCAGCCTCCTACATTTCCTCTGAGAATGAAGTAGCAATAAGCAGAAGCAGTCCCTCTCCTACTCCAAATTCACTGAAATTATGCAAAGAACTCATCACTTTGAAATATGAAAGAAACTTCATGTCCTTCTCAGCAGGACAAACTCAATTAAACAGAAAAAATGTAACAGCTGCTTTTTCAAAGGGACGGATGACCTTATGGTGTAATTTTCACACTCGGTCAATCAAAGCTTGTGGTGTGATTCATTGACCATGAGAATGAAACTAGACAAGAGACACAGCTAAAAGGTCATTCTCTTCTATGGATATAAGAGGCTCAAGTAAAATATTAAAGAGCACATGGCCCTCTTTCAAGAGATGTTGGCCATGCCTCCACCTGCAGTCAAACAAAAGAGAATACAAACACTGTGCATTCCCAACAATGATGCCCAACAACCATGCACAGACTTTCATGTTTTATCCATGCTCCTATGGTCAGTGGTGCAGATTTCCTAACTCCAAGCTTTTCTAGGGAGATTGGACCCGGCCAATGAAGCCAATGAGAATTTGTGTGTTGATTTCAATGGGCAGGCCTGTTGTGAAGGAGAATGGAAAACAGCTGAAAAGGGATGACAGCTACAGATTATGAAAGCAGGTGTAGGGATTTAGCTTCAACTGTTACCATTTGCCTCATTTAAACCAATATTCTGAGGCCTGGGGGCCTATAAATAAAATAAGAGAATGAAAGCCCCCATAGATGAATGTACAAATACAAGTCAGAAAGTTTTTCAGTATGTAATGGTGCCTCTTGCTTCTTTGCTGCAGGCAGCATGGCTGGCATGGGTAAGACCAGAACAGCCCTTTCCCCTGCAGCTTTGGCTTTGGGTCCAGGAAGGGAATTTCATCTCTCCTGAGCAGAAAGCACAAAGAGGTAGTGGCTTTGGGGACCATACCTCCAAAGGACAAGGTGACCCCACTCATATCTTCTCACAATGTGGTGATGAACAGACCACTGTTGAGAAAGGGAAATCCTTAAAGACCGTGTTGGGGAGAGAGATTGCTGAGACAATGATTTGAAAAGCAGAAGGAAATGTCCACCACGCACTGAGAGCACATGGAGAGACCTGTGGCCTGGAGCTGAGAGACCACAGGGAGGGTTGGAGGAACATTTCACACAGGAGCATGGGGCATCACTGCCAGCAGTGACCCTTTTGTGGGAGGAGTGCTATGCTGCACCCTGGCAGCGTGGCATTAGCACACAGTTAGGTGTTGGCCACATTTTTGTTATTCTAATCAATGATGAAAAGCTAGCTGCCATCTGCAATGCTGAGTAAACAAGTGGCTAACTCTGAGCAGTGCTGCTCAGTTCTTGTATTCACTTACAGGAAGCATAGGGGCCAAAAGATCCTAAGCCTTGGCTGTATTGTTGTCTCTTGTTTGCTTCTTTCTCCAGCCCGTGTTGGGTCACTGCTCTCAATGGGTTGTTGAGAAACCTCCCTCCACAGTTTCCATCCTGTGCTCTATGAGTCCCTTTCATAACTTCCAGCCAGGCATGCAGAACACCCCTAATATTAACAAATCATCTGCTGGGCTGGAGAGAAGTATTGACTGGAACCTTTTCTTTGTACAAAACCCACGAGTTTAGGTACACAAATGTACTTTATGATTTTATCAAATCCTACTGGTTTAAAAATCTAATACAGCTGTGCCTTTAAATAGTCCTCAGCTTCTTTAATTTTCACATTATTCAGAAAAAAAGTTCATTTCTGTATTAAAATGAAATTTCATTAACAAGCATATAGTTAAAAATACAGAAATGATAGCGCAACGCCCATATTTACTGCAGTTCTTTTCCAGCTTTTTTGAGCTGTTTCCCAGGTGTACTGGTTATCTGTGCAGCTCTTCCCTTGCCCTAAACAACCTCTGGAAGTCCAGCACACAACATCTGCCACCAGGAAGGCAGACAGACTGCTCCTCCACAGTACCCATATATTACCTTTGTCTGATTCATCTGGAATTACCCTTGTTTGACTCTCCTGCAAGTCTGTTGACTTTGACTGAATAGAGATTTACATAATTTCCTTGTGGGAATTTTCAAGGCTGATAACACACTGCATTGAGAGTGTTATTTCCCTATTTTATTTTCACAGCAGAATAAATCCAGATATGCTCCTGCATATTGCTGCACTTGATGTTTTTTCTATTCACTTTTGATTCAGGAAAAAATCACATCATAAAATTTTACCTGCAATTGGTTATGGTTATGGTTATGGTACTTGGTTATGGTTAAAAAAGAAAGCACACCCAGATCCACATCTCCTTTTCTTATCTTTGTCAAAAATGAAGGAAATATTAATCAAGCTATTTGAAAAGAACTTCCCACTCTGTACATGGCCAGGAAAAGGAAATTGAGTGTGTATGTGGCTGGAGGCAGTGGTACATCTAGGACAGGCTGCAGTCTTAGTACAGAACTCATAACATTAACACTCCTCTCTGCTCCTGACTGACCTAATACTCTGCATTATACATGGTGCTCTTTATAACCCAGATGAATGACAGAAGCTGGGATCAGCACACTCATGAGATGACCAAGATGCAGGCAGATGAAATGATTTCTTTTTTGGTGAAGCCAGATAATTGAGTAGCCATGGACCCGATGAATCTGGTGAATGATATCCAGTCATGCTTTGTGTGGCCTTAGGTAATGAAAATGGAGTTTCTGTGTTTGAAAGCCCTTTTAAAATGTCTCAATTTAAAATAACAGCAGGGAGTCGGAAGCACTTCTGTAGGTGCACAAAGACATGGAAAGGAGTTTACCATTAGGAATTTTTCAACTCTCATTTTTCCCATCAGGAACAGAAAAATTTAACTCACAGCCAGGGTGTCAAGACACCTTGTGCAAGGATGAAGAGGATCCAGTCTGCATGAAGAGCTGTGCGAGTTAAAATACCCAAAAGTTTGGGCTACTCTGTGATAAACTAATTTTCTACACCTCCACCACCTTTAAATCTGTCATCACCAGCCTCCGAATATTGTCGTTTTCCTCCTATGATCAGTCTTGTCTGATATTTGACATTTTGCACAAGGAATCTGGTTTTTTGCTCATGCCTTAAGGAAATTAACTGGTATGAGTTCAGCATACATTTTCAGGGGGAGAAAGGTTATCAAATTCATGAAGCACTGTTTTACACTGCTACTGTGGGAGGTGAGCCCTAGCAACAAAAAGCACAGCAATTTTATAGCACAGTGGTCATCATTAAGAGCCACAGAACATGCACAACTGTACCTTTTCCTACCCTTTTTCCACAAAGAGCTCAGTGGATTTTTGTCATGCCAGAATCATGGTTCATTTATTTTCCAGTGCAACCTACTTTCAGTGGAACCTAAGATATGTAAAATGCTGTACTAGCAATTTCAATATTTTCTTAATTGATACATTCCCTTAGAGTCATTCTGCACCACTGGAGCAGATCAAAGAAGATTGGCTTTCACTCTCAGTCCTGCAGCACAGCCAAAAGCATCCTAATTCCAAGCAGCACAGGAAGATTTCTTAAACACCATCATTTGAATTTTCCTGCTGATAGCTCAGCTATCAGCACACACTGTTCCCTTTGCTCTTTTTCCCCTCTTCCCTCACAAACCATTGTTTAGTCATTTCACTTTATCTGTTCAATTCTACCTGTTAATAGTCGTCTTCCTAATTTTTTGTGTTTGTTTTTTTCCCCACTGTGCTGTTGCTTCATTTTGTCTCCTTCCTGCCTGCAAAGTCCTTTTTTTCTATTTGCTGTTCTTGTCCTGGATCTATTTTTTCTTTTTTTTTTTTTTTACTTCTCCCTACTTTCAGCATACCTCTCCCTTTTTTTATCCTGCTGCTCTTCCAGGAGTAGGATTTATTGTCAATCCCTGTTTTTCTTTCCCACTGAGCATGGAAAAGGAGGATTATCATGATGACTCTGTAGCCTTGCACAAACACCTGAAGGCCTGGTGAAAACCAGGATTTATGTCACAGCCTTGCAAACACAATGGCCCACAGTTCCTGCCCAGGGCATTTGCATTCCTTTTCCCTGGGGAAGGATTTCAAAGCCTAGAAGGGAATTTGCCTCACACCAAATGGTCTCTTGAAAATCTCAGGCTAAACACACAAAGGGCTGGATGGGTGATATGGACTGAGGTTGTGGAACAAGGGATGGGAATTACTTGCTCATCTGCCCATCTGGTACATTAATGATGCAATAGCAAAGAGACAGGGACCGTATCAGATTTCCCTCCCCCCACCATGAAAAATAAACCAATAAATTGAAGCAGCATTTGCAGTTAGCCCCACAATATTTGCAACATATTGTCTGTTGCAGTCAGTTTTAAACAAGAAAAGAGCCTACCTTTTCTCCATCTCCGTTCAGCTGGTGCTTTAATTTTGGGTGATCCTAAAATACCTGCCTTGCAGGGGCAGGCAGCACTGGTGTGATTCCTGTGCAACTCTCCAGACACTCGGGTCCTCAGTTCTGGATTTATCTTGCAAGTACTGGATGTGGCTAAAAGACACTGTGGTCAATTAACAGCTGTTCCTGACAACTCTTCAGAAGTCTGCAAAAAGATTCTGTCACTTCAGATGGGTGCCAAAGCCACACAGGGAGTAGCCCCTGAGTAGCCTCTGAGTAGCTCTGTCAGGTGTTTTGCAGCATGGAAATCTGAGCAGTGATTTGCATTTCTCTTCTAGTGCATTTTTGTTAATGAGTCATTTTAGTTCATGGTGTGATTCCCTAAAAATAAAATTCTATGGACTGACTGTGTCCAACTACAAGGCTGTGATGCTTGATCTCTCTGAGTGTCATTTCAGCACAGTGGGGCTGCCTTTGAACTCCCCTCTGGCTTTCCTTTCTGCTAACACAAACAGTAAGGAAGCAGAGCTGCATGGCTGAATCATACTTGTGTGTTTTCCAGGCAGCTCCTGAATCCCAGAGCCTGTTCAGAAGAGAAATGTCAGGCACAGCAGGATTCAGTCTGGCATGTGGGTGGATTTACTCAGGCATGGAAATGAAATCTGGGCCCAGGAAGGAGGGCTTGATGGCAGTGGGATGGGGCTCAGCCTGCAGCTGGAGCTGCAGTTTAACCAGCTGGGGTGGCACAGCATTGATGGAAAGCCATGGTACTCCCTATCCTTGCTTTTTTTTTTTTTTGCAACAGCTGCCCTGGGTATTCTGATGGCCTACTTCAAGACTTCACAAAATTAAAGAGGGAGAAAGTAACAACTGAATTCACATCTAAAATATTTTAAAAGTGCAAAATAAATTAATTTCTCATTTACTTTTACTGCTATCAAAGAAGGAAAAAATTGTAATCGTATATTTGAATTTTGAAATGTATATAGGTACTCTGGTCCTTGATATTTTGCTATTGATTTTTAATAATTAAAGCAAATTAGAAAAGGAAAGGATCTGTCAAGCATGCAAGCACCTTCTGAATGTGTTCCATACACCTCCTAGAAAAAGACAAGCAGTTTCTCCCCACTGTCAAGCCCAGAAGGGAAATACACTCCGGAGCAGGCTAAACCTGAACAGCGCGTAATGTGCACCTATCCTCACAGTTCTCTCTCTGCCCAGGAAGAGGAAAAGGCAATACATGGGCTTTAGAATTTAGCAAGATATTGCTACTACACAAGCACTGTGTCCCCCAGATGGATAAATGAAGAGAAAGAACAAAGGGGCACATAGCCAAGGGGAGAAGAACTTGGGACCACCAGTACCAGCCCCTTCCCACTGGCTCTCCAGCCAGAGCAGCTATCACTAATCTTAAAAATGGTTCTCCAGGAACCTCATAAGCAAATGTGATGTGCACTTCTAAAAGCAAGAGTCAAAAATGTACTGGTTTGTATAAAGACCTATCTGTGCTTCTTCCTTGTTTGACAGTGCATCTCTCTGCATCATTTCATGTTAAATGTCATTTTTGTGATGACAAAACTCTTCTGCATTGATGCTGTGCTTTTTTATGTTCCTCCTGATGGACCAAGACTGGCTATGGGTCTTAGATGTAAGTGTTTCAATAAAAAAGATTGCCATGGACATCAGAGATTACATAGGGATATAAAATTTCTTGATTAAGTTTTCATCTTTAGGCAGATGCTATGTAGGCAAACACTGGCAAAACACTGTAAGGCAAACAAGAGCAGTATGAATCAGCAGCAGCCATTTTATAGACCATAGCCTAGATAAAATTGTTCCTAGACTATTACCTACACCCACCTGAATGAATTACTGTGCACACCATTGATAATATCTTGGAACACATCAAAAGCAATGTTGATTTTATAACATTAACTGGCCAACACAGCATCAGGAAAAAAAAGTCTTGTGAGTCAAAAAGTAAAGGTCATTTGGTAGTCTGCCTCCTTTTCCCTTTCATATTATCTGTGGCCATCCCAAAATACTTAATGCTACAATTTGGTCTGGAAGAGTTCCTTTCTTCCCAGGTCTCTCACAGCGTCATTATAAGCAAGGAAATAGTTTCCAGCTTCCTGTGGCTCCCCTGGGCTGTGTCACTGGTCCATGCCCTCAGTGTCTGACCCTGCTGTCCACAAGAACCTTGGTGTACAGGGGTGAGCAGTGCTGTGTCAGCTCTTTGGATTTCAGCAGTATCCATTCTGCATGTGATTCAGAACCACAGTCTACCCACATATATCTCTCTATATAACCATGCAATCCTGGTTTTGTTATTCCTGCTGTTCCTCCCACCTTCCTTCCCATTGCTTGTGTCATTAGCTTGTTGCACTTAGCCACAAGTAGACTATAAATTCCTCAGGACCTCTTATGCTCCAGTATCTTCTTGCCTAATTGGAACTACCAGGACACAAGTAGTCACTGCAAAACAAACATAGACCTCGACAGCTGGGACAAATAAGATGCATTCTTGTGATTTCAGCCCCTAAGGTCTGTTTGACCTAGAAACCCATATTCACTTCAAGTGATTCCTCCTGTGCTTTCTGTTTTAGGTCAGAGTTGAAGCTGGAGCAAACTGCAAGGAAACACAATAAATAAACACAATTATTTAATGATCTGAAAGTCTGGTATGTTTACAGTTTCCTGGTCAGTTGATAGCTGGATAAAATCCAAGAATCAAAAAAAAATGAAGACCAGTTGGAAAAAAAATCTCTGTCAGTAGAATCTCCTGAAAGGAAAGCAATTCCTGTGTCGCTGCTTCTTGTAACAGTCTTCCAATGACTGAGAAGACTACTAGCTGTGGCTTATTTCATATTTTCAGGTTTAAATAAGATAAATACAAAAAGAAGAGGTGAGATGCCGAGAACACATGCAGTGTCCTCCAGCATCAGCTTTGCAATGCAAAAGGTAGAGAGTGTACTCAGAGGAGAGTGACCCAAGGACACGGGGCTGGGTATGCCTACGTGGCAGGTGAGGCTCTGTCACCGGAGCTCCACGCACCCACCCGTCAGGCTGGCTGAGGACGTGGGCTGAGCTATGCACAGCCACTCACATGTGAGCCACCCAACCCACGCCAGTCTCCTGCTGAGCAAAGCACAGCACCTGCTGCCCCACTGTGCACCCCGAGGCCCTCACCTGTGGACAGGCACTGTGAGGCTGATGGCAGAGCACCCAGACCAGTGCCCAGATCCATTGTCCTGCCTCCTATGTAGTACAGAGGGAGTTCTGTGCCTGACTCTGAATACAATCCTAAAGTAAACCAGTGCAACACTAGCACAACACTCAAGTAGAAAGCACATTAAATTAAGCAGAAGAACCCAAATGTTTGCTGACTACCACCCTGACCCAGTCCCGGGCTCCCCACTCACTGCATAGATGCTTCTATGGCTAAAATGTGCCCTACAATGATCTCCCTTAGGCTAGGGTCAGCAAAGAAGAGGCTCTGCCTGAACATCCCGTGCTGTCTGAACACCTCAAAGCACCCAAGATCCAACCCACAGCTCAGACTCCTGATGGGATCATAGAATGGTTTGGGTTGGAAGGGATCTTAAAGACCATATAGTTCCAGTCCCCCTGCCATGGGCAGGGACACCTTCTACCAAGTTGCTCAAAGTCCTGCTCAGTGTGACCTTGGACACTTCCAGACCTGGGTCATCCACAACTTCTCTGGGCAATCTGTTCCACTCTCACAGTAAAGGATTTCTTCCTAGTATCCAGTCCAAACCCACCCTCCTTCAGCTTGAAGGCATTCTCCCTTGTTCTATCACTTACATGCCCTCACCAAAAGTCTTTCTCCAGCTCTCTTGTAAGAGTTCTTTAGGGACTGGAAGGTGTAATAACGAGCCCCAGGAGCCTTCTCTTCCCCAGGCTGAATATCCCCAGTTCTCTCAGCCTGTCTTCATAGGAGAGGTGTTCCAGCCCTCTGATTTTCTTTGTGGCCCTCCTCATGACTTGCTCCATCAGGTCCATGTCCTTATGTTGAGGGCCCTAGAACAGGACATACTACTCCAGTTGAGGTCTCACCAGAGCAGAGGGGGACAAGCACCTCCCTCAACCTGCTGGCCACACTCCACAACAAGGACAGGGTTGGCTTTCTGGGATCTAAGTGCACATTGCTGCATCATGTCAAGCTTCTCATCAACTAACACCCCCAAGTCCTTCTCCTCAGGACTGCTCTCAATCCATTCCACACCTAACCTATGTTTGTGGTTTAGATTTCCCCGACCCTTGTACAGAACCTGATGGGATTTATGCTTCCAAATATGGTGGCAGTCCTATTTACAGCAATGTCACAGTCAGAGAGGCTTGGGAGCTTGGGTCACTGTAGCTGGTGGTTGGGAAGCCTTGCACTTCTTCCTTTATTAAAGGGTATCCTAGTTGTTAGGCCATGGGCAGATTTTGGAGAAATCTCACACATATATCAAAATAGACTTGCACTCAAAGGTCAGCAGGAAGAGGACACTCACTATCAAGCATATTGGAGCTTGCAGCAATCTGCAGATCTATTTGAACATGGTCTGAAACAGGCTCTAGGCATTAAGAAAACAACTTCACAACAGCCCTTTTATCTAAATTTCAGCACAGAACAAGTTATCAGAGCCTGTATGCCTTTGGCGTGGATTTATTTTCTTCTTTACTCAACAATTTCTACTCTGCTCAACGTACTCACCCAACCAGCTGCAAACCTCCCCGGAGTTGCAAACATAATGATGAGTCAGTCTAATGCAGTTTCCAGCTCTTTCCCTGAAAATCTGACATGCCTACTGATGTTACACCATCAACTCAATTTTTGCTCCCTTTCTTTGGTTTCCTTTAGTCTGTTTAGCTCTGATTTACTCTCAGAAATTATTTCTCATAAATGTTTTGCAGTGGTGGAAATGGTGGAAAAGAACTATAGCAGGAGTCCAAGGAAGAGAAACAAACGGAAAAGGCCAGACCTGCCCCAGCTGTAATACTGGGAGAAGGTTGACGAGGGCTGTGACCCGCAGGCAGCCGCAGCTGCCGGTGCCGGCTACCGGTGCCAGTCCCGGCACGGCCTCCCGAGCTGCCCTCCCAACAGCTGCCCGGCTGCCACGGCTTACAGAGCAGCACTTTGCCATCCATGATCCCTCAGCAGCGCACAGCCAGCTCCTGTCCAGCTGTCCTGTGCCACAGGAGGGTGGACAGCTGGGGCAGCAGCACTGGCAATCCCCTCAGATCCTGTATCGTGGTCCAGGACCCCATGGTGGGTTACCCTGCTCCTCCTGCCAGCAGAGCAGGCAAGCAAGCCAAACATCCCAGTTTGCCTTGGAAATCTGTAGAACAGGGAGGGCAGGATCTGCACCAGGAGCTTCTCTGTACGCATATATCTACTCCAGGCAAAAAACCTGCTCTAAATTGATGTCCAGCAGCATTGTCCTGAGCAGCTCTGTGCTGAAGGAGGAGACACAGGCACACATGTCATATATATGTCAGAATAAACCTGTGCTCAAGGGCCAACAGGATGCTAAAACTCATCATCAGGAGAGAAGATGCTAGCAGGTATAATTACACTATTAATACTATAATATACGATTTGCCACATGGCTTATTCAAGAACAGCATCATTTATCTACTTTACCATCATGAGATTTTAAAGAGAAGACTCTTTTGTTCCCCCAGAGTGCCTGTGCAATGAACAAGCCTGCTGGATCTTGCAGCCATCTGCATATTCAACTGAAAATGGTCTGGCAGAGAGGGAGAGGGGACAGGGAGGGACAACTAACCAAGGATGGCGGCAGCATCCAGCCCTCTATCCAGATGTTCTGAGGGGTCCTCAGGGGATCACCTCACAGATTTCTGTCTGTCCACCTCTAATGGGATGAGAAGAGCTTGGATGCAAAGTTTCAGCTGACCAGCAATTGGAAGTCAGGTTAGGCCAAATACAAGATATCTGCAGTTCTCAGAAAGCATCTATGGTCCTAAGATTTCTGCTCAGTAACTTCAACCCTTTAGGGAAGAAAAGCTTTCAATAGAGGTAAACAGACTCTAACTGGTGTTAAGCTTCCAAGAGTTAGACTCACAATTCTTATAGTCACAGATGTGATTCACACACATTTCTCATTTTCTGATTTTTTTTCTGACTGAGTCCACAGAGTCCAACACATGATTTTGAGGGAGGAGAGTTATGTGCTGCTCGTTTACGACCCACTCCAGCCATGGTGCCCATAATGTCACAGTACTGCACATACTCAGCAGGGCCACTGTTGCCATATTAGACATTAAACCTTGTGTTTAACATTTCTAAGTCACTTTGTCCTCATCTGCACTATAATTTTGTTGTACATCATAAATGCAAAATGAGTTTCATTTCTTCTCCCTACACCTTTGGTTTATTGCATTTACATAAAGCTGTCAAGCATTTATGAGGATTTTTACACCTTTATGAAATTAATTTCTTCAACCACCAAGGAGATGACATTTCTGAGGTAATACTGCTATTTCCCAAAACCTATTTTCTGGTGTCTTTGGCCTCACTGAAGTGGCACATTTTTCATTAAACTTAGCAGTACATGAAGTCGTTAAGGTGACAGTAGTTTGCCATTATAGCTGTTGTAGCAGTGCTGGTAGTGACTTCACCCTTGGGTCATCTGAGGCAATTATTAAGTAAAGTGTCAAGAGATACTGAATGACTTAGAAAACTTAGAATTGCCTTGCTGTAAGTACCACTTCTACTCAGAGGGCACAGCAAGCTCACCTTCATAGCTCAACTCACCTGGAAAAAAAGAGAGCTACAGAACACAGCAGCCATCACAGCCAAGAATACTAAGGCATCCTGTCTTTCCCCTCCAGTATTCACTGCGAATTTAATATTTTTTTACTCCCAGCAACATGTTTTCATTCTGATTTTCATCTACTCCAGTGATTAAAGTTGCCTGCTAGCCCTGAGGACTCTGCTGATGTCCCTGAGTGTCACAACCTGTCATCAGAGCCACAGTTAGTCTCATGCAGCAGAGGATAACTGGATGCAGAAACAACAAATAACCTAGAGGAGCACAGTGCAGCCTGTTAACAATATAAATGCTGTCTGTTTCCTTTCCTGTACAGCATTTAAAATTATTGGATGAATGAAAATCTTTCAAAGAGATATGAGTCTTATGTTTGAACCAGTGAGCTGTGGATCTGGGCATTTTTCAGACGGAAGTCCAAAATCACTTTGTAAGGGAGAGAAAAATAATTTTAAATTCACTGCACAAAGTCTCTGAAGAAGTCTGGAGCTATACAGAGCTACTGATATCTCTTCAGACTGTCTGCACTGGTCACATGAATTACAGGCCAAACTTTCTAGCAATGTGCCTCAAGGTGAACATTTCACCTTGGCTTAAAAGGATGCTAATTTTTATCATATTGGGAAAAATGACATTTTGCAACCGCTTTATACAAGCTACACAAGTACAACAAACACAGGGCAAACCAGCAACATCACCAACCCTGTAAAATTTACATAACATAAGCCTGTAGTTTTGGTTATAATGAACTTTTTAAAATTACTGCAGTCAACATAAGGTAGAATTGTCACAGTCCAATCTTGAAATTTACAGGTGTTCATTGCAGAGTTTTTTTTAACATCAGCATTCCTGACTCACTCATTATTTATTATATTTTGAGACTGCTGAGGAACTCCATTTTTGAATAACACTTAGAAGCTAAGAAATCCCATGCACTTCACTGTAACAAGCACAACAGACAGCTGAGACTGTAAACTCTGCAGGGCAGGAATCGTGCATGCTGTACAATAAGTAAATGACTTTAGGCAAGATCTTGTAATTCATCCATTTAGTCGGGGCTGGCAGCAGGCTTCTGTATTCTTTTATAGATTAAAAACTCCCTAATTCTTATCAGTCTGTAACAGTAATTGTGGAAATCTTTTTTTCTGGAAGACAAGGGAGTGGTACCACCTTCAACAGAAATTCAGTGGAAAATTGCAGCAAATGGTTTGGCCATTTCCAAATCCTGCTCTCCTCCTGCCTGCTTGTGTTAGCACTTCCAGAAATGGTTTGTTTGAACAGCTGCAGTGTCTCCATGCTGTGCTGCAGGGACTTGAAATGTGACTGGTGATAGAGGGGGGAGGTGATAGCCTTAGTTTTCAAGGGCTAAAGCTGTGGAAATGTATTCAGGTCTGGCCACATTATGAACCCTGCAGGTGATTTAAGTGTGTGTGAGTGGAGGAATAGGGAAAATGTGCCACAGTGCTGTTCAGTATCATTACACCTGTGCCAGCTCAATCACCCAGTCCACTCTGACCTGAATGGGGCAATTGCTGCTACTGCAGCCACTGCTGACCTTGCTGTGGCTGGGCTACAGGAGCTGCACATAGGCAGGCAATTGGATATGGGAGAAGAGGGGCTGCTGAGGGAAACAGCTTTCAGAGTGCAAAACACCTGGAGAGGAAAAGGAAAAGGAAAAGGGAAAAGGAAAAGGAAGAGGAAAAGGAAAAAATAATATCTTGCTTATTGGCTGGCATCTGCATGGCCAAAGAGAAGAAAGGCAAGGGAAAGAGTCATCTTGCCAGATGACCCAGTGTTAGTAAAAATAGACATCTGCAGTTACCTGCCATGCCTGGCAGTGCAATGAAACAGTGTCCTGAGAGGATGTGCACCCAGCCAAAGATGTTCATCCAGCCATGGCAACTTGCTCCAGAGCTCACACAAAGGTGGGCGTGGTGAGTCGTGCAAGGAGAGTCAAATACAACATTCCTCATGTCCATTCCCTGGGGTAAATGTGCTGGGAGTCTTAAGGACAGCTGGTGTCACCTCCTGTGCAAGTCAACAGCACTGACTGCACCTTTGCTTCTCTCCACCACCACTTGGGCTGCCCTTGGGGTGCAGGGGGCCATGTGCTGCTGCCACAGGGAGCTGCAGTGTCACAAAGTTTTGTGACCCTGGTGAGTCACGGATCTGCATTTTTGCTCTGCACAGTCAAAGACTTGGGTTTCATGTTTATATCTTTGAACAGAAACCAGACACAGCAGTCACAGCTCAGGAATGGCTGTCCTCCAAGGGTCTGGTGACATACCTGCTGTGACTAATGTAGGATCTTGCTCTTCCTGGAAGAAAAAAAGAAGAGACTGGAAAGGGTTGTATGCCCCACAGGACAAAACAGATTTCCCCAAGTCTCTCTTCTGCTCTCCTCAAGTCTGGGAAGTGCCAAAGTGCTGGGAGTCACTCCAGATGGCTCCACGTACAGGAGTAGGTCCCAGAAGTGTAGATCTCTAGGGCTTCTCCAGGGTGTTGCCAGGCAATGGGGGAAAATGTGGTACCTGATAGTAATACAGCTCTTACAGAGGGTAGTCAAAAAAGCAGACACACAACTCAGCTTACAAGTGAGGCAGTGGATTTCACTTAAGCTGGTTTTTGTTTTAGCCATAATTTTACAGCCAGCAAAAGTTTCTTTTAAAAATTAGAGAATATTCAAAACTTGTGAAGATGAGGGTTATTAATGTAGTTGTCACTACACATGTAAAATAGATCTTTCAGCTCCTTGCTTAATAAAAATTGTGGTTTTCTTTTTTCTCCTGTGAGTCTTCTCAGTTGTTTCTTCCCCCAAAGCTCTTGCCCTCACTGCCTCACATTTTGTCTATGCTGTGCTTCAGGCTATTTTATCCCATGCATGCACAGCTCTATGTGCACACATCTATATATGCTATTTATACATCTATATATAGCACACAGCTATATTCATACATATCTATAGATAGAGGAGTCAAGGACACAAATTTTTGTCTCTTACAGAGCTGACAACGTTCATGGTGATCCCTGTGCTGCCTGATCCCTGTTTGGACATCCTATATGTCCTTTGCATAAGCTGGGTTGCCATCATGACTGCTCCCTTCAGCTGGATCAGGCACCAGACACAGGTTGTAGTCTTTAATCAGAGGCTTCAGATTTTTGTTATGATTTGACTTCCCTTCCCTCTACAAAAACATAGACTATGCAAAAGACCTTAGACATCAGAAAGCAGTTAAAGTTATTATTTTTATAAGATCTTATGGACTTGAAACACCTAATTCATCATATTTCAATATTTTCCAATGAGCAGAACTAGAAGTGTGTTATTTTATCAGCAGTGCTGTTTAAAGAACCTTATCTACTATCCACCAATTACTTGGTAATTTCTTCTGCATTCTTCATTAGTGACAATTCATGTCCATTATGCTGCCGCTTTGGGTAGACTGGTTTAACTCATTTCCTTGGGCCATTACTTTTACTGGTAACCACCTGTCCAGCTTCGTATATTTTTAAATTCAAGCTTCATTATTGGTATGGTCAGAAACGAGTAATTTTTAAAGGTGTTGATTAATCTAAGATCCCCTCTGCCACCATTTACTTCGCATTAGATCTTTTGCGTGTTTCCTGCCTTTACTAGCTTTCTGCGCATATTTTGAGTAGAACTAAATAGCCTCTTCCATAGACATCGTGTCTTTTTTTTTAAATGTGCCCATTCTTTCAAGGAGCAGTCACATATAAGAGCAAGACTTATTCTGGTGGATGGAGCGTAGTCTATCTCCTACTATTGAGATTAATCCAGCTAATTTATTGCTGCTTGTTTACAGTCTAAAGGAGAAAAAGATCTTTTCCCATCAATCTTCTTGGCAGTCTCTGAAATGCACTATTTATTGCTCTCAAATATCTGGTTAAATAATATTCAGTCACCTCTGCAGCAATTTCAAATGGAGAATGTCCCTGAGGACAGTGAGTAGTTGGCAATGCCTTTTCATTGTATGGGATGCCATAAATGACAAATGACAAGTGAAGACACCATTAAGCTTCATAATTTCTTTAGATGAGTTTGCCTGACACCTGTTTAAATTGAACACCAGCAGTTGCAGAGTGAATATCATTTTTTTTGTCGCAAGCCTGCGCATAGATAGTACAGGGAGAAGAGCATTTTGATCGCACAATTTAAAAATTCCAGAATAAAAAGCAAATTAGTGTTATGCATAAACTGTGAACAATCATTGCATGAAACCAGCCTTCAATGCTCTGTGAATATGCAACCAGAGTAAAGGAGGCACAGTAAAAGCAGCCTTGGGAGATTTCAGTGTACCCAGAGACAACCTGCAGGTCTCGGTGCACCACACCAATGACCAGAGAGATATTTCAGGCCAAAGCCACATCGACCTCATCTGCTCACAAACAAGCTGGCTCCCCTCTCAGGTTAAGAGGTCTCTAATGACAGCACCCTAATTAACTCTAGTTCGTTAGTGTGCAGCAGAAGCGTTGGTTTGGTTACTGGGCAGATGTAATTCCCAGGCCCAGCTGTGCTTTTCCCAATCTGGCCTATATGGTCACTGCTGACCTCTGGCTCAAGGTCACCATTAATTTGGCACTGCCAGTGCAAGGGTTTCTAACCCAATTCAATCAAAAAAAGACAGAAATGAGCAGTCTAAACTGTGCACTTGAAGAATTTTTGAAATTAGCAAGATAAGTATAATTCCAAATATGCTTTACAGCCATAAACCTGACCAAAATTTTTGGGACTCCAAATTCCATACAAGGCCACAAAGAACCACACACTCAAAACAGGCTTACTCCCAAAAGTCAAGGACAGATTGCTATCATGATTGAATTGAGACTGATATCTCAAATATTTCTTCTAATTTTAGACACCACTCACATTGCTCAGACGAGCACATACTTTTAGGGAATTCCGTTATTCAACAGCCCATCTCGTGTTCAGTGTCCTCAATAACAACACAGTCTGGGCGTTGTGCATGTGAGCATAATTTGGCCTCTAAAACCCTCATTGGTAAGAACAAGTATGAAAAGGAGAAAAAAAGCAGAAAAAAAGGCTGAATTTTCAGAGAAGACTTAAAAAAACACTCACTTCTTCAACAGTCATGAGTTAGCAGAACATTATAAATAACTAAATCCATGCACATTGCCCCCATCCTGTCCCTTGTGATCAGCACAATTAATTAAAATATTTTCTAAAGCTGTGCAGCTGGGTAAGTGTATACTGATTTTCTGTGCAGAGCATACAACAGGACAGAGCAAAATCTTACTGCCAGATATAGAACTCCTGCCTGAGGTAGAAGGTCCCTGCCTGAAGAATCATGGGCTTAAAGGTGTGAAATAAAACCCTCAAATCTAGTGATATCAGTCACACTTGTGGTCAGTGCCATCCTTAGGCATTCCACTGGTTTTCAGTCTTCAGGTTTACTTGTGTTACTTTTGTAAAAAAAAAAATTCAAGAGGTGATCTGTTAAAAATATTTTCTATTTCCAATTTTTTAGAAGGTAAAATATATGTCCCTGCTAAGACAACCCTTTCTCTACTCATTTACCCTTATGTGGCCTTGTTCAAATTGCATTTATGTGCTAAGTGGTCTCCTTCAAGAAGTTTCTGATCTCTGTAGTTACAGTGAAAGCAGAAAATTTCTCCCTGCAAATATGTTCCAGATCTGTCTCTCAGGAGCCAAGATTCAACAAAAATGAGCTGCCAGCTGCATGAAAGTTTTACATGTGTAGCAAGAAGAGTAATGGAATGAGAGCAACAGTTTATTTGTAGAAGTAGAAGCAAGCAGTCTAAATAAATGAAGCAACTGATAATTGTTTAGATATTCAGAGGTTTTGTAAATGTTTCATTAAATTGATGGGATCAAATGCATCCTTCCAAATTTTTGCAACATAGACATTTAAGTGCGTAGGCCCTTTAGCATATTTCTCCTCGGCGTATTTTTTCCAAGCTAGTGAAGGCACTGACACTTCTAGGTCTCAACTAACTACAGGCCTATGACCTTTGTGAACTTGTTTTGAAATTCAGGGAACACAGACCATCTCACATCTATGCCTAGACCATGTATGGGTTTGCAAAACTTCTGCCATGCACAACTGCAATCATTCATTGTCCTTCAGTGTTCTTCAGGAGAGCCTAACCTAAAGGAAACATGTAAGTGCCTGCTCAGAAATAGGAATGTCTAGATCCAAAGCAAACCAAAGCTAAGGGCTGGAGACTCACTGCCTTCAACTCTTCTACATTAAATTGTCTGGTGACCCCAAATGCAACACCTGTCACCATCAATCAGGGGAGGGTCAGATCCAGTGAACAAACACCTTCTACAGCAATTCAAAGCCCATGTAAAGTCAGATACTGCTCTTCCATCTACACTTTTCTCATATGAAGCCTTTTGAGGTGATTTCTTAAGTCCTCTGCCCACAATGTTGGCAAAAGTTGGACTATGTTGCTGGCACTGAACAGGCAGCAGAAAACAGTAAATAATTCTCTTTGGGAAAGAAAATTGATCCTGAGCAGAGCTGTTTGGTTTATTCAGTATGGTTGGGAAAAAAAGAGAAAAATGCATTCTCTAATCATCTGTCAGGAGTTGCTAGCACAAGCTCAGGTGGTTCAGGCCAGTAATGGGAGGTTTGGTGAATATAAAGCCAATCCTCAGGAAAGGGTCTATGTGTTCTTCTGCCTCTGCCTTGGTTAGATTCAGATCCTGTGCCCTTGCTGCTGGTGCACAGGCCAGAAGTGGAGCAAGTGCTGGCTGGGTATGTTCCAGTATCTGTATAGTCTTTGTTTCCTTTTTGTTTGGCTCTCAGCAGGGAACTAAACAGTCTGCAGGGCTAATGGGGTACAAATTCCTTTGCTCTAAATCCAGAGAAAGGAGCCAGACAATCAAGACCTCACTATCACCTTCATAATCAACCTGTGGTTCCAACTTTGTGCTCTTGGGTTCACCTGGGGTCTGAATTCTGTTTACTAGAAAGCCATGGACAAATTAAAGACTCTCTTATGGAGACCATACTTTCTGATAAAATGTGGAATCACAGGAAGATAAAAAGATGTTTTATTTTAAGATAGTGCAAACAGTAAGCTAGATGACAGATAAAAATCATGAAACAAATCTGAAAGGGCACCTTTTCCCTTACCTGTTCAATTTAATTGTTGTTGCTCTGAGCTCACTGACTTGTTTTCAAGTTAGTGAGCTCAGAGCAACATTTTTCCAGAAAGACCAGTCTGCCAATACTGATCAGGTAACACCCCAGAAGGTTCCTCTTTTGATCACATGACAAAACAAATGCCATCATTACAATAAAGCTTCCCTGTAAGTCAAGGATGTATAGAAGTGCACCGACTGCACACTTGCAATAGAATGTGACAAAAGCAGGTGTAGAGGTGACACACGTGTTACTGCCAAATGCCAAAACTGAAGACAAGGCGGAACGGGTGGCAGGGTGTGTTTGTTGTTCTGCTCCAGAGGTATAAAATGAAGATGATTAAGGTCAAAAGAGGATTCCAAGACTGTAAGAGTCATGCCTCTGTTAAGCAACTCTATTAAATGTCTAGTTATTGAAATACGAGAAGAACGAAGCACAATATCAAAATGCCCAACCTCCTGTATCAGCCTTGTAAATCTAAAATCAAGCAAGAAAACTGTTATGAGAAACTGAGGTAAGATGAGAGCCTCATCATTTGTATAAAGCTGCACCTACAAAGTAGGATGAGAAAAGTACTATCACTTGCTTGATCCTTTCACTGCTAAGAGACACCAGTAGAGAAAAGAAGTGAGGATTGCACAGGGGATGGAGGAGTTCTATCATTACCCAGTGTGGGATAATTAATCCTTAATGTCACATAAAGTGGTGAGGGGAGCTTGAGTGCCCATCTTGCACCAGGTAAAGGCTGTACCTGCCTCTCTACCAACCAGACAGAAAAACATATGCTAAATGCATGTTGAAACAACCATTTTCATCCTCTTTATGGACAGGGACAACAAATTCCTAGAAGTTGTACAATAAATGTGATGCCTCCAAAGCAGTATTTCTGTAGCCCTGTTAGCTCTGCAGTACACACACACAAAACATAGGAGATTAGACTTTTAACACACAATTTCTATTAGCTGACAAATAATAATCCTTGGATTTCAAAGCTTTGACAGGGAGCCATTTAAGAATTACAAGCTGAGTTTTGGAAAAAAAATCTGGTTTTAAATCCCATCTTTATTAGTTGAACTATCAACTACTCAATTATAGTACAAATGTGCAGCTTTCATAAAGCAAAATGCCACTTCAAACTCTTTGACAGGATTAGATGCAATGTCACTATATTCAGGCCAGTTCTTCTAGATCCCAACATGCCCAAAATCCCCCTGAAACCTACTGACAATGCAAACTGGAGGGGATGAGACCTCTTAAGAACATCACGAAAGATCAGAGAAGCCTTCCTTCCAATTAACAGCGGCAATCGTTAATAACAGTCAAAAATTCCGTTTCTGCTGTGCTGTTGCTTGGAGAAAGACAAGGCAACAGGACAGACTCACCCTTTTACAAGAATAAAAAAGACTAACAGTTAGAAAAGAGTAATCCCTGATAAAAAAATGCTGAGGAGGAGAAGTGGGAAGAGAATTGAGAAGGAATCCTCTGTTTCAGTAATACTGCCTTGTTGATCTTCCCTCCCTTCACCATGTGGTTTCTATTTTCTTGTATTAATCCATGCTTCCCCTCCCTACATTTTTTCATGTGGTTGCCAGTTTGAGGTCAACAAGTACTAAGAATGGACCGAAAAGAATTTCCAGGATGTTTTTTAAGACTATTAATAACTGCAGCAGCTATTCAAGCAAACAGCACTTCACGTTCATTGTACTCCAGGGCATAAAATCATCACTTCAGGAGGCTGATTCAGAGTTTCCTCACATTAGAAGTTGCACAGACAGTTAGGTACAGTGTAGGGTGTTGGAGGCAAGATGTCACTTCCAGCGGGACACTGAAAAATGAGACAATACTGTACATTGGAGACATTTGCCAAAGGTGAGAAAACTCCAGAGACAGGTCTCATGGGGGATTTTTAAGTGCTGCCACTTACAGTACTGCTCTTCCTAATTTCCCACCACCCCACAGACAGGCATCCTCAAAGCCCTAAGATGGGAGCTATTGCTCAACAATGTGCAGCAAGACTGAAGCACTTACAAGTGAGATCTGCAGAAGACAGCCAAGCCAGCAGGCTGCCAGAGCCCACAGGAGAGGAGGCACATCTGGAGACCTGTGATTAAGGCTCCTCAGTACTGAGTCATGAAAGCCTGAGCAGCATCCCTCACCACAGTGATGCAGGGGCACTCCTCTGGGCCATGAAGAAGAAAGGCACTGTGAAACCCACAAGGCAGTGAGCAAAGTGAAAAAAGATCAGACACGTGATGTTCTGGACAGCACGCCCCAAAATTACACCAAAGCTTTCCACAGGACAGATTGCCAATCAGATGATGATCAAACAGGGCAGAATTCTGTGGCTTCACATGCCCCAGTACACTGCTCTAACAGATATAATAGGCAATTTGCAAAATCTCATTCCTAGCTATTTTCTGTGTGAGGCCTAATACGGCAGATATACTCTCAAAATGCCTCAGATTAGAAAAAAAATTAGAAAAAAAAAAGGCCTGGAACATGAGAGAGGCCATGGAGGAGCTGATGTGAGAACCCCTTAGAGGCCCAGGCATGAGGCAGCCTGAAGACGCCAGGTGTGGCTGCTCACACACAAACAGATGTCTCCATTTATGTGTAATCCCCTCTGCTTCCAAGAGGATCAAACATCTGACCTTGAAATACTGAAAACAGGGCTCAAAACCTCTTTTAAATCTGATTTTTATAAATTGGAATATTATGTTTATTCAAAAAGAAGAGACTAAAACTTGCACAAGAGGAAAAGAAGCAGCATGTCAAATTTCAGAGTGATGTGCGAGGGCATAAATCACATGTCTGAAGGGGAATATCAGGGAAAGAAATGATGAGTTCAAACCAAGAGGAATGTGTGCTATATTCTACTCCACCTACAGACAGCAGCTTTTGGGCACGCAGGGCTTTCCAGCATCCTAAGAAATTATGGAAATTATTTATTTTTTCTGCAAGGCTTTGCCTTGTGTTTTCCTTATTGATTTTGTATTTCAGAGGATAAATGAAAAAAAGCAAAAGAACACTTAGAAAGGATATTAATTTTCTTTATTGTCTTCCCTGAAAATGATGCAGTTAAGCAGAAGGAAGATTACAGACATTTACGTATTTTTGTTTGAGATGCAATGTTAGGTCTGATATTTATATAAACACTAACACACCCAATCTGAGTCTCAGAGGTTTCCAATACTCATTCCCAAAGGTAACCAGAGACAAGGAGCAACTCAAACCTGCAGCTGACATCCCTGAAGGGCAATGAATTGGGGTTCCCCACAGAAAGAAGAACAAAATTCCAATAAATAATGTGTCTAAAGTTACAACTGAATTGTTCCTTCTCTGAAGCAACTGCAGCTCTTTCTTTTTTTCACTTTTTCTGCCACCTATGACTCTGAAGAAGGCTTGTATACATTACACTAACTTATCCCAGCTGAGAGCCTGATCCAAGCAAAGAGAAACAATGGAGAAATTTGTCTGGTTGACGGCTGTAGAAGTAGAAGATGGAATCATAGAATCATTTAGGTTGGAAAAAACCTCTAAAGTCATCAAGTCCCACTGTTAACCCAGCACTGCCAAGTCCACCACTAAAACATGTTCCCAAGCACCCCATCTACATGTCTTTTAAATACTTCCAGAGAAGGTGACTCCACCACTTCCCTGGGCAGCCTCTCCTAGTGCTTGACAACTATTTTGGTGAAGGAAATTTTCTCAATAACCAATCTAAACTTCCCCTGGTACAACATGAGGCCATTTCCTCCTCATATCCCTGGTTACTTTGGAGAAGATACTGATCCCCACCTGGCTACAACCCCCTTTCAGGCAGTTGAGAGCATGATAAGGTCTCACCCGAGCCTCCTTTTGTCCCTCAGCTGCTCCTCATAGGAGTTGGAGTGCCTCTGGCCATACCACACCATAGGAAATGCCTTGGGGAGCTACTTACTCTTTTTATGTTGAACATCACAGTTACATTTCCTGCCCATTGCCTCAATGACTCACACTTACTAGACCTTGCTGATCTTAAGAGTAACTTAAGGTGTTGAGTGCAAAATGCATACAATCAGCAAACCTGCTTTACTCCTTTACCCACTGTCTCCAGCACCAGAATGCCTGGGGCAGAGCACAGGGAGCAGCTGAGCTGAGTGGTGCAAAGCTCACACATCCCAGCAGAACAAGAGTAGACACTGCACTGCACTTGGATGAGGATTTCAGTTGCTGGGCTTTCCTCTAGGCTTATTTATTACCTTGGGCAAGTTATTTAACCAGTGCCCTGAGGGCCCAAATTAAAAGCAAAGCAGTGGTAATCCTTTTCAGCAACTGTGCTTCTTGGGCTTTTCTAAACATCTCTGAGGCCAGGGACTTTTTCTCACTAGAGCTTGTTCCAACCATGATCTAAATGTGGAGCTGAATGCTTGTGTGATTCTTCTCTAATGTACTGGGCAACACACTCCCACGCAGAGGAGTGCCCATTCCCCTCTGCTGGTTAATTCTCCTTTATTTCCTTCTGTATCTATGCAATGACTGCTCCAAAGCATTTGCATTTCAGCTGCTCCAACATTCCCAACATTATTTACTCGTGTCATTGGAAATCTAATGGCATTTTTTTCTAGTGCACAGACATGTTTTCATTAACTGTGGTTAAATTCCAGCTAATGCCATTACATGATCCCTACCTTCACTGGCAATTGCAGGGGAGTTAACATTGCATTTTCACTTCCTGCCTTTAAAAATGAGACAACTGTATTGTTTCAAATTGCTCTGTGTGTAGCACATTCCCTTCATAGTTTCAGAAAATCTGGGAAAGCTTGTGAGATATGATAAAGGTCAACAGAAATCTAGCCTCTGTTGGATATCCCTAGAACAGTGTCTGCATTGAAATCTTTGTGGTGAGGCTTTGGGCACTGGTGTGTACATGAGTGCGTGTTCAGAGGAAGGCTGGCAAGAGCCATCATGTTTTGGGAGGAGGGAAGGGATGAAGAGGCACTGGTACAGTTGAAGGTGAGTCTGAAATAGATTTTATGTCCTCTGAGTTAAACTAGTAGAAGGAGTCTTGGGGGACACGGCAAATAAATTTTTCTCACCTCTAAAAAGCCAAACATTATTGCAGAGCTGGTTTTAACCATAAGTCTGGAATGCTCTTCTCAGAACTGTAGAGAGAGAACCCCACTCCACCTCCCTCTTAGCACAACGGGGCAACATCACACTCCCCTTGGAGGAAACCTCTGCCCAGTGCCTCTCCTCAGGCTGGATCTCTGCGAAGCTCATTCCCCAGATGCACTTCCAGGAGGCAGAGTAGAATGAAGGTCTTTCTTTGGCAGTCTTGGGGAGCAGAAAGGCTGAAGTGCATAGTCCTCCTCGAGTAGCCCTATGCACAACCCACCGGTCCCCACATGAGCCCAGGTTAGACACAGTGTGCAGGGAGTAGGGGCTGCAGCCCTCCATCCTGCCTCCAGTAAATCCACTCCTGGTTATCACAAATAACTTTTTGTGGGAGGTCACAAGCAGTGGAACAAGTTTTGGTCAAGGACACCACATTTTCAGATCAAAAGCATGCATCTATATCCTGAGCAGATCAGATTAGGATTCAAGTGCATGTGGACCTGCAGTCAGGATGACATTTCCTGTTGATTTTTTCTAACACTTTTCAAGGAAGAAGTTGGATACATGGAGTGGATGGGTTTCCTGAGGGCATGATATAATCTTTGGCATATAGATGATGGAGTTGAGATGCCTAACACTGGAGCCAGAACGATGCTTCATTTCTTGATGGCTAATCACATCTGAGGCTTGTGCACTCAGATAAGTACAGTCACTGAGCTGGCCAGATTTACAGCTGCAATTAATTGTATATTAGGTAGGTGATGGATTCTTCTGTTTCACTGACTTTTCATTCCCAGATTTTGGAAGACCACAATGGCTTTTTATGTTAATTGGACTCTGCTTCCTCAAATTCTCACACAAACATTTAGCACAAAGCACAGACTGCTCTTTCCTCAGCCATCTGGCAAACTGAAATCAACAATTTTCCAAAAATTAGACATCTGAAAATAATGTTAATGTATTCTAACCCCATTATATATACTGAACAAGTCAATAGGCAAGTTGGAATATGGAGAATGGGATGTCAGTAGGGCGCACCGTTCATCTTGCTCTTCAGCATCTCTAAACAATCAGACTAAGGCTGCAAGATTATGAGCACAAATCCACTCTTTCCTAGAAAGCCAATACCTCCTGCAGCCCAGCATCTGCTACACAAAAGGTCAGGCACAGAAACCGATTTTTTAAATGGATTTATGCTGCCAAACAGAAAATAAACACGTATCTTTAAATATGCACATGCATGCACGCACCTATGCCTGGGATGTGGATCATTTTTTGCTGTCATATTACACCCTACTTGCACAGTGACATAGGAGGAGGAAGCCACTGCTGTGTTTAATGCCAGTGGCAGTCCAAGATGTAAACAAAACCACACTCTGCATTCAAGGCACCCATCTCATAAGGATATATATGATATGCACTGTACCTGTGTTTGTGCTTTTCATATTTACCTGCTTAGCACAACCTAGTCCTTTGTAGTTCACTGATGTCAACTGTGAGTCTATCAGGAATTCTGCTTTTGCAGGAGTTTCCCAAAGAGGAATACCCATATAAAACAATTAATGAGACTGTCAGAGTAGTACTGAATGATGAGGTCTAAGAAACTGCAACAGCAAGTGAATTGATATTTGGTAGAATTTTTGTCATCCTAGACCATCTTCTAAATGAAAGACCATATTCACACAGAGGACTGTTGCAGTGGAAACATATGAAAATTCTATTTGACCTTCTTTCCAAGGAAGAAATGATTTTTTGATTTGTTAAATTTAAACAATCATTTTTCAAAAATTTTCCGAGCATAACTTTTCTGAAAAACTTATTGCAAAATCAGTGCTTGATAGTGTCATTCACAATATGTGGCACTTTTCCCCTTGCATTAATTCTGCCAGCAAAATCCCCAAGCAGCTGTATGCAGAGCAGCAAGTACCTCACTTTTACCCAGACCGTGACACAATATCTATATGTTTATCCCACAATTTGTGTATGTGGTCATCTAAAGGCTCATGAACAAATGACTAGAGACAGCAGTTTCTGTATTTCCAGCTTCCACTCCCTGCTCCCTGAATCTGTCAAACTACCATGACATGCTGGCTGGAGCACGCAATCTCCAAAGTAAACCTGAAGGGTTAAATTCCCACTGAAGATGGTGGGTGTTTCAGTGTGCTGGGGACATACTGGTACCTCTCCATTATCACTGTAATCCTTATTTGGTAACAATAACACAACTATTGAAAGGAAACAACACCCTCTTTGTCAACATGACTTTGCTATTAGAATGGTTTTCATAGCTTAAAAAACGCTGGGCAAAATTGATCTCAGAGGAGGATGTCATCGCTGTCCAGCCAGCAAGGATAAATTATCATCAGCTTTCAAAAGCAGCAGTCTATCTTTCCAGTGCTGGGAGCCAAGCAGATGGATGCCAGGATGGACAGTGTGGGGGTAGCCATAGTAACCATCATCCTGTGAAGCTCCTGCTCACATCTCTCTATCACTGCTGGGAAATAAAGCCAAGGCTCGCCGCCGGGGTGCCGATATCTGGTCAGACCTTCGCTCCCAGCTCCAGCTGGGCCTTCCAATTCTCTGCAGCAATTTCCTAATCTCACCTTGTGTGTCTTCACTTTATGGACTGTGAGTAAAATTCAGTCCCAGGGGAAGATGCCTTGAGTAAGAGGCTCCCCAGGTGCTGCAGCCCATGTCATGGGTGGATGTACTGGTGCCTTTTAACCTCTGCTGGGTGCAGGAAGCCCCTCAGCCTCCCCTGAGCCAGGAAAACAACTCTCCTGAGTTCACCTGGTGTCAAAATGACAGCAGAGGCACGACCACCACCGAAGAAGGCTTCAAGCATCTGCAGTTCTTCATCTTACATACATTACACCTGTATGCCCTTTGTTCCCTTTGGTGACTGCTCAGTGCACCTGGGCACTCCAGTTCTCACTACCTTCAATGCTGTTCACCTGTCCTGAGGCTCAGCCACAGCCCCACTCCTAATTACCACAAACTGCGTGCCTACAACAACCTGGAGTACTGTGTGGCCCATGAAGAGACATTAGGGTTGACCCAGCTCCCAGGCTGGGTGTAGCCTGTCAGTATTCACCAAGAAGCACACAGCTACAAGCAGCTTTGTGCTGTGCTGACTCCTAAGGGAGTTGGCTGGAGCATGCTCTTGTGCAAATACCACCCTGGCTCATCAGAGGGGATAACAGACCTGAAAGGAGAAAACTGCTCTGCCAATGAGCCATGGTGTTATCCACTCTCATTTTCACTTAAGGTTTTATCTTCATTTTCATCAAGGGCAGAAGTCTCTTCTCAGAGCAAAATGACACATGAGACAACTCATCCAACTGCCCTGAATGCACTCAGAAAGTGCTTGCTGAAAAGCAAATATAATCACTTGCATTAAGCTGGAAGAGTAAAGC
This sequence comes from Hypocryptadius cinnamomeus, assembly GCA_013400635.1. Classification (NCBI taxonomy): domain Eukaryota; kingdom Metazoa; phylum Chordata; class Aves; order Passeriformes; family Zosteropidae; genus Hypocryptadius; species Hypocryptadius cinnamomeus. The sequence continues at coordinate 152,861 of VYZP01044230.1, forward strand.
CTGGTCCTGTTTTGGACTCATGGAACAGTTGAAGCTAGAACTAGCCTCTGCAGACAGTCTAGTCCCACCCCTTCATCCTTTTCTATAGCCTGTACTTCATCTCTGAAGGCAGTGTTGAAAGCCTTGCTAAAACAAAAATAAACAATGTACTGCCCTCTGCTCAAGCACAAAGCTAGTCAATGCACTGCAGAAGGCTACTGTGATGGTCAGACGTGATTTTCACTCCATAAATCCACACTCACTGCTCCCAGTCACCTTCTCATCCTCCACACATTTAGAAGTGGTTTCCAGAGTGATTTGCTGCATCACTGTCCCAGGGATCAAGGTGAGGCTGACTGGCTTGTAATTCCCTGCATCCACCTTCTTGCCCTTCTTGAAGAAAGCAGGACATCTGCTTTACTTTGCTTCCCAATAACCTCCCCCATCTGATGTGACCCTCCAAAGACAACTAAGAGTGGCCTCACAATGACAATGACAGCTCTGGCTTTATCTGTCAGGTTCCATAGGCTTCTGTGTGTCCAGTTAGTTTAAGTGTTCCCTGTCCTGCTCTTCCTCCACCAAGATAAGTCTTTCCTGTGGTTTCAGAAACCTGGGATTCCTGAAGGCAAATCTTATCCATGATAGGTGGGTAAGTGAGTATACGAAGAGAGTGAGTGTATGAAGACCTGTGTGTCTGCAGCCTCCTACTGCAAACTTGCTTGAATCAACATGTATTTGCTTTGTCTGAAATATTCTGAAAACCAGAGCTAAGTCATAATCATAATAAGTGACTGCCAGCTACTGCTGGTGACCTGATCTACCTTCGGGAGGTTAATTGGCACAGCAGTCACCTGGAGTCTGTCAGCATCACTCTCTGCAGCTCCACCCTTCAAACAGTCCTTGGACCTTAGCCAAAGCAAAATCAAACTACTTCCAGTTCAGTTTTGGGAACTGTGAGAATTTGTTAATTTCTAAACTTGGTGACAATGAGTAGATTAGGTTAGACAGACTGTTTTGAACAGACTAATCCAAGTTTTTCCAGCACACAACTCCAAATACCATTGACTTTATTAGCATGCACCGAAAGTGCAGCCATAAATTACTGAATGTATTACAGTTGTCACCTCCTGCCTTCTTAGCCTTGTGAAGATTTGGAATTGGCTAAAACATGCCAGGTTTATGAGTGGAAGAGAGCAGGTAAAGTGAGTTGGAAACCACCCATCATTGCCTCGCAGCAGGAAGGGCAGGAACTGTGGAGCCCTGCTCACCCGCCAGCACTGCAGCTGTATGCAGCCCTCCTGCTGCCAGCACATGGACCCTGCTGCATGCTGCCCCTCCTCTTTTCATTAAATCAACAGCTAAATGTTAAATTCATTTGTTCATTTACTTTGCAAGGCACGCATCTGAAATAAAATCCCCTCTTTAGCGGAATGGCTTCTTCTGCCTTACTCTTCATTTATCCTTTCTCCCCTTTCACCTGAGACTTAAGAAATTACATTTGTGAGGCACAGAGGTGTTAAGCAAGGAGCATTCAGAAAAGAAAAGCTTACAAACAAATTAATAATTCTGTATTCATAGCAGGGTTTGAAAAATGGTCCCTAGAACCACATGCTGCGAAAGGAGGAGAAAACCAAATACTGAACAGATGCTCATTAGAAAAGCACCAGCCATCCCAAGCCCTGAAAGACACAGGAGTTCTGTGGAGGGAAAACACTGCATGACCATGTAATTAAAGGCTCTACCGGTGTGTCATAGGGGACTGCAGCGAGGCTACCCTGGCTTTGCAAGCCTGGCACTCTTAAAACATAACCACTTGGCATTTTCTGGGGTCAAAAAACAGGAATCCAGGCCCCCAGGACACAAATTGTGCTGTGTGTGGTTCCAGGAACATATTCCAAGGGGGAGTTAAGAGCTCAGAAGAAGGGACCTCTGCCACTTGAGCCAACAGGAGAGCTGGCAGAAATGTTTGATGGCCTCTCATTTGTACACAGAGCTGGGGTGAGATGCTTTGTGCTGGCACATACCTGGACTCCTCTGGCATTTGTCAGCAGTAATAAGGACCCTGAAGAGCGAGACACCAGTGTGACTGCCTGGGTGTTTTGGTGAGGCCAGTATTGTGTTTGCATTAGCCTTACCTGCACAAGTACACAATTCTGCCAGGATGTTTTAACACAGGTGAAATAATACATTCTTCTCTGACTCCGTTTTGCAAAACAGTTAACCTACTTTGGCAGCAAGTTTGGAATGAAAAATTAGCTTCACACAGACATTAAAAATTAAATATTTAATGTCTGTAGGGTTTATCTGGCACAGCCATCAGCAGTTTACAAGAGAACAGAACCATTGAGCAAACCAGCCCTGCCCTAAAATACTGATGTTCAGATTGAGATGCTGTGATTTATTGCTGTTTTTGTGGAATACAGGTGCTTAGAGGGCATGACTGATCTCCAGATGTGTTGGAGAAGGAAGAGCAATTGCTGTCAGATTGTAATCGCTCCCAAAGCTTTCTGCAGAGAAACACTGGAAGAGAAGGCATTTTTGCATTCTAGTGAGATGTAAAAATACCACAAACATGGACCAATGGGACTGGCTTTCTGAGCCTCTACTCATCCTGCAACAATTCTGACTCTGGTTAATGGAAAATGAGTGTTGCAAACTAATGAAGGCAAAATTCAAAAGCATCTTCTGGGAAACTCCCAGGAATTAAAATACCCATGAAGCTTCTGTTATTCTTTGGGTTAATTTTAGTCCTTAAAGATCCACACCACACTTTTCAAGCTCTACAAACCACCAACACCTCTGCTGCACCTAACCCCATCTTCTGTGGCTTCGGTGGTAACTTTTAGCCTACAGCATAAGCAGGGGAAGGTACAAAGACAACTTTCTGCAGGGGTGAGGAGAAGGAAAACCATTCATCGGAAATTTCCCCTGTCCAACATGTAAAATTTATTTCCCTTTCACCCATGTCTCCCCAGGAGGCACCTCTGTGGCTCTAGGGGAGCCAATTCTTGCTGCAGCACTGCATTCATCTTGCCTCCTCAGCCTGGTTATTTGCTCTGAGCCAAAGCCTTGGCTCTCCCCTGAGTTACCCTTGCAGCACTGGCACCTTTTCTGGAAGGCAACAAATTTAATGCAGAAATTTCTGGGTTGTTTTTTTTTTTTCTTCCTTTTGCCTTCTCCCTTCCCCTTTGTTTCCTTTCTCAGCATGAGTGATGAACCTGTAGAGATGTTCTGTGCCTACAGATTTCCTGTGTGACTAGCTTTAATGTAAGGCAGTAAATACTGCAGGTCTGTCTACCAGGAAGAATAAGTAGCTCTGTGTGTGTGTATATATAGATATACACACAGCAATATAATTATGTATGTATGTAGAGAGGGAGCTCAATGTAAGTACACATAATTACCAGTAGGTAAATAGAATGGAACAGCTTGAACCTAGTGGAAAATTCCTTTTTTAAAAAATTTAAGTTTTCAGTTTTCACTGATGCATTGAGCATCTACAAAATCAGCCAAGTGCTCATTTTAATAGTAAAGTTAAATACCACAGGCTTCCTATTCGATTCAAATAAGTGTATGAAAGAGTTTCCCCAAGATAAGGTTATTTGCTTTGGGAACAGAAGGCTCTGTTTGCCTGGAACACAGGTGCCGATGCTCTCTCCTGGGCAGCTGAGGCCGCAGCCCCAGCGGAAGCAGATGGCACACGACGCTTCCAGGCACGGCTTTGATCCGTGCCGGCCACTCCCTCCAGAATTGCTGTGCACCGAGCTTCTGCATGGAGTGAGGATGTTCTGAGATCCCCACGGAGACCAGGACTTTCTCAGGCCCACCTGCACCCTCTGAGAGCCAGGCATCTCTCTTTGCTGGCATGCAGAGGGGTGCATTGGCAGACCAGAGCAGCTGGAAGGGTGAGAGACTTCCAGAGACACATCATTTCATAGACACCTCACAAACCGCGTGCCACCACGCATTTATCTTCTACACCAACACAGGATTTACCTAGCCATGCAAGGTACAGATGAGATCCAGCCTCAGTACAGCTCAGTAACCAATGCAAGACATACCATGCAAACAATATGTATCTCAGGCACAGATCCCATTGGGCCAAGGTACCCATTAGTTTGCAGCAGCTCAGCTCTAAGAGCCATCAGGTTGCTGTATTTATGTCAGGTGAGAATCAAATGCAGTAATTAGCAGTAAGCCTCCAATGTACCATGAAAAAAATTGTCCAAGTTTTGAATCAATTACTTAGTATATGTACCTGTGGAAAATAAATATGTTTTGGAGTTTTTTCTTGACTCCTCAAGTAAGAAGATGAATATCCATGCAACGGATAAAAAAACACCATCAAAGTTGCCATTATTACCAAACTCTCAGTTTCTGGGACCCAAAATCCAATTCTTTTTGAAAGTGTAAGAGAACATGAGCTGCCCACTGCTTCACAGAATTTACACCTGGATTTTTCTTCCCTTTAAAAGAGATGTACAAGGAGTATTCCAAGAACAGGATACAGAGGCATAAACTTCAAACCACACACTACTCAGAATTGCAAGTGGTGCTGGCCTCATTTTGTTACTGCTGCTTTGTATCACCAAGGCAGCTGGGCACAGACTTAGGATGGTGTATTAATTAACCTTTAAATAAAAAATGCACTCACATTTGACTGGAACATCTTGCTCCAGTCTCACGTTGCCATCCCTTTGAGGTACAAGCTGGCTTCCAGGGAGTTGCACTTATATCAGAGCTCCATTTTGTCCTGCAGAGGATGAGAACATGCAGTTTTCAACTGTGAGTGCTAAAAGGATGGAGGCATTGCCATAATTCTGCTTGGAACGTGGCCAGCAGGGAAAATCCAACCAAGCTGCAGTTGCTACCTGCCTTCCCTTCAGCCCCTGACAAATACCATCTCCCTGAGCACAAGTAACATTTAAGTGATTACTGCCATCTCGCTGTCACCTTACCGTACTTGCACACCTCTTTTACACTGGATAACTGCCAAGATGCGGAGGACTCTGTGGCTGCCCAATCCACCATCTTCATGTCATCTTGGAACAAAGAGATGTTCTCTGAAATTTGCAGGCAAATTCACTATTTGCAACTTATATTTCCCCTTTCTTGCTCCAAACCCCACCCCAAAACTTGCACCATTTTCAAGTCAGCTGCCAACACAAAAGCAGCCTATTCATACCACCTTGTGTCTCAGGTAAGAAAGCAAATTCAGGTTATCTGCCTGACCCCAGCCTTGCTGAAGTTCATTGCAGTGCTTGCTAACCCAAAGCCTGACCCTGCTGCACTCCCCAGCATAATTTCCACTGTCTTCAAAGAGGTCCCAGGACTGGCGCAATGACTCCCTCGGGCTTGGCACCAGGCTTTAAATCACTGCACAAAGTCACTCGAGAAGTGTCGGCAGTCAGAAATGAGTCATTAGTATGCTGCCAGCACAGTATTCAGTGACAAAACCCAGCTGCCACTGTAGTCAAGAATGCAGTTTCTTCAGCACTACTGTAAGTCTTATTAGCATAGAAATCAAGTGTATGTATGTAATTGAATTTCTTTGTCACATCCTCCTATGAGATTTTCCATCAATCCTGATTGTTACTAAATTTGAACTAACAGCCCATATTTGCACTTAAGCAACATCTGAAAGAGGACTACACAAAGAAAGACTTTCCTAAGTCAACACATCCTAGAAAACAGCAGCTGTGCAAAGGCAGAGGCAAGCAATATTTCATTTTCTTCCCCATAGCACTCTATCTCTTGGCACCTCCGCTTTAAATCTGAGTTCTGCTGGCAGCTTTGCATTTTCTCTCAGCAGAAAAGAGCTGCGATGCAGCCAGTGAGAGAGCAGGGGCTGTCCCCAGCAGGAGAGTCTGTCTGCAGGATTTGTCAGGATGTCATGGTCCTGATTGCTGTTGATTAGGAAGCGAGATTCTTGCTGTAGGGGAAGTTCATTTTAGGTCACTGATAAGTTCAGCTCCTGGGAAAAAAAGAAAGTAAAAAAGGCAAGAGGGGAATAGCAGAAGTGTTGACCAGCATCATTTCCAGGTTGACTTCACTGACATAGGAATAGCTGTTCAGAGCAAAATGAGTCTCAGATACATGGGCTGTCTCTGCAGGTTTGGGGTGTGCTGGGGATAGGTAAAGACTGACTAATCCAGCCTGGATTGAGAATGCAGCCACCACCACTGTGGCTGAATTTCCAGTGGTTATTTCTCAAGAGACTACATTAATCCAGTTAAACCACCTAGCCACATTTTCCTATGTTTTCCAAGCATAACTGTGGTCAAAACCACAGACACCTGATGAAACAGAATAAAGATGGTGAGTGAGGAAACTAAATATCCTCTCCTTGTACAGGTGGTCATTGTAGACCTTGATTAGGTTTTGTTGCTAATAACTGTATCATGTACACATCCCTCACGCTTTGCTACTACAACAACATTTCTCCAAGGTCACTGTCCCAAGCAATCTACAAAGTCATCAGCCCTTGTCCATAAACTCAAGAAACCGAGTCTTATAACCCCCTGGCAGCCTAGTATGGGAGTGGGGTCAAAACCAGGTCACAAGATGTATCTAAGGACCAAAGGCAGAGTCACTGCAAAATTTCACACTTCGTTCTATTGCAAGATTCTGACATGAACCAATTTCCCCTGAGATGGCCACAGATTTTCAGGAACCATGACTGTTACTCCTACAGCTCTCAGGACCTTTGTAAAACAGGATTTTGTTCCTGGATTTTTGTTGTTGTTGTGGGGTTTTGGGGTTTTTTTATGATGGTAACTGCAACTAAACAGAGACAACAGGGGCAGAATAATTTTTAATGTTGAATGTTCTGTAAGTGGCAAATCATAGTCAGATTTTTCCCAGTATGTCACAATGCCACATAATAGTATGAAGCTATCACCCACTGATGGGAGTGGGCTGACACAGAGTTCACTTTGGGGGCCAAAATCCCCAATTAATTTTTTCTTCAAGAAACAAGCCCTAAGATAAGGTGTCTTCTAAATCAGTCAGAAGGAAGGAGTGACCTCCTTTCTCCCCTGCCACAGTACAACAGAAGCTTCAAGGAACAGCTAACTTCCACCATGAGCCGTGATCCTGAGCCTTGTCTTCCACGGGAGAGCCCTGAGATGTGGCTGGCTGGATGTTCCTTTTATGGAATCATAAAGAAGGAAGGGGGTGGGTAGGCTGTGTGTGCACAGCATTAGCTTTCCCCTGTGGTTTCCATCCATGCTGCTGATTAATTACTTCACTTTGGCCAAATTGTGTCACTGTGTCTCCCTTTGGATTGCTATAAAATTAACTTTTGTTCCAGGCTGGATTTACCATCATTTCATATTTTACTTTCACTCCTGGGAATTTCTTTTGCCTCTGTGGTTTCAGTTATTGTGAGCTCATCCCTTTTCAATTTTACACAAAATTTCAGGTGTAGAAGGCAATAATTTGGGGAAACATAAGGATTTCAGAGGGGATGCCTGTGGCTTCCTTTGCCTTCCTGGCTCAACAATGCCAAGCAGGTGCCAGCCCACCCTCTGCAAAGAAGGGTGAATTTTGGAGGCATGAAGCAACTACACTTAGCACTTGTAGAACAGTCTCTGCAACAAAACCATACTTCTGCAGGGGCACGATCCCAGCCCTGCCCTTGAGTTGGTGTTTTTGGCACCAAGTGATATAAAACAGGGATTCCTCTGATGTCACCATTTGTCAGATCCTGTTGCAGACACTAAATATCCCCAAGGACATGGAGTGCATTTGCTCCAGCAAAACACTTAGCACTAGCTAATATTGCTGCCAGCCTCTCTTGGGGAGTTTTTTCTTTTTTGGTTTGTTTGCTAGTTTACTAAATATTTAGAAATCAATGTTCTGCTAAAACTGCAACACTGGATACCATTCCCTTTTGTTCAAAATTGTTTACAGAAATAGGCACAATTATATCAAGATTCCTAGTTAATACTCATGGGCCTAAAGGAAGAGATCCTAAAAAGGGTAAAAACAGGGTGGGAGGGAATATGGGAATTTGTTATAGCAGGTCAACAGTGCCTTGAAGCCTGTGTAGCTGAAGCTGTAACAGAAAACTTGTTTCCCAACAAAAAAGCCAGAAAGAATTCAAAAATAAGGCATAGAAAATGAAGGTTCAAGACAGCATATCAAATGTGAACATTCAAAAGCTGACAGAAGGATGGAAAGAGGCTGCCTCTAGCACATGGCACAGAAAGCCAGGCTGCGCATGGCTGTAGGGAGACATCTCCCAGGAACATGACACCTTACGGAAGGGTTTCTGCTGAGCACAGGCCCCTGGGTTTCCTCCACACTGGTGCTCCTTTTGCTGCACCCCCATTGCACACTGGTGCCAGTGGTTTGCCCCCAACAAGGGGCTGGTGTCCCTGCCCCAAGCATTCATTTCCAAGGGAGTCAGCAAACCATGGGGCAGCCACCCGCTGGGCAGAGGTCTCCAGAACAAAGCAAACACAGCTGACACCAGACAGTCCAGGTCCAAGGTCCAGACTATTTTAGGAGGAAATTCTGAACTCCCACCAGTCCTTAGCAGGCCTGAATATTAGAGAGGCCAGAACACAACCAAAATGTCAACAAAGGATTGTGGTGCCCTGGAGGAGACAAAAGGCACCTGGTGGCAACAGGTATTCTGGGCTTAGCTTCTGACTACCCAGCCCAGGAACTTGCTGGTTGTCACTGCTGCATGGCTTTTTCTCCCAGGAATGAAAAAAAACCAGGAAAGCTTCCCTGTCCCTGCAGCTGCTGTGACTCTGCTGTGAGAAACACCCATTGTGGATGGTTAAAAATGGGCTCAGCTGTGTCCATAGGACAATTCTTCAGCCAGCCCACAGGCAGGCGGTTGCCCCTCAAGTGTCCAGGCAGAGGTCAGCAAATGTACAACCTGAAATTACTTTAATTATAGGACAATCACTTTCTAGTGTATTGAATAACTACCTATTTTAGATAGGACCAACCCCAGGGAGTCAGCTCCACTTTAAAAGGAAGGCTAATAGCATGGTTTGCAAAGCACACACTCGGCTTCTTTGAGCCAGCTTATCAAGACAGTTCCTTACAGCAGCATAATTTACCTTCTCACAATGCAGGTCAAAGCACGGGGCTCTCAGTGGAGGAATTTCCTCCTGGGTAATAGACTAGGGAGGCAGTTCTGTGGGGAGACATTACTGTGGTTTGAGTTGCCCTTTAACCTGCCACTACAGCCAATACAGGCAGGACAAAGAGCAAAGGGATGGAAGTCCAGCACTTCCACACAATGTCACACCTCATCCCCACATGAGTGCTCTCAGGGAACCCCCAGGACACTGCAGCTCTCCAAAGGAATTAGAAGTAATTGTCCTCTCTTCTGTCAAGATTGTTGGGATAATTCTTTGTATTTGTCTCTCTGTAGATGCATCTGTAGATGCTGTATCTGGTCCTGAACATTACTGAGGGGTCTGCCCTTCTTTCATGAATCTTTCAAGAATCTAGAAATATGAAAGGAGCCCTCCTGCCTAACAACATCCCTTCATAGGTTTCTTCCCCTTAACACTTCCCATCAGGTTTCAAATCTTTGCATTCTTCCCCTCTTGACAATTACAGTTCAGTAAGATTTAAACTCTTCCACCATGGCAGGATAGGTGTCTCCTTTGAAGAGGGCTGGGGAGACAGAGAAAAGATATTCTGGGATGCACTACACGTCTTCGGCTTCTCTGAAACGTGACAATAAAGCATGACAGACCCATGTCACATGACACAGACTATATTAGAAAGGAGCACCATGCTGTATTCAATAGAGTAATTTATGTGAGGCCTGGTACACCATCTCAATGTACATTACGATGTGTGCACCAAAATAACATGGAGAGCTGAAATGCATTGGGACAGCGGCTGTACCTGAATCTGCTGATTCAACTCTCAAAGCTGCATTTAGCAGCTGTACTCTTTGAGCCCTGCAGATGTCTATTTTAATCATCTGTCTTAAAATATCAGCTGGTTTTATGCCTTGTTCTGAGGCTTACCATTCCTCACAGAGGCTGAGTTGATTTCTCTAGGCACTGTCATCCAATCAAAATTGCAAACAGGCAGGAAAGAGAGACTATAAGACCAAGTTGCTTTTGTTTGTAGTTGTTTCCACATATCTTGTACAGCTTGCAGCTGAAACACCTCAGGAGGGCATAGCTGCAGAACCTGAGCCTGCCATCTGGATGGGACCAGAGGGACTCTTTCGTTGGAGATCTGAAACACAGCCGATTGAGGCAAAATCCTCATCAAAAGCAGAGACTCAAGTTAGCAGACATCCCTTATCCAAGACTTCCTCCTTCTAGTTTGACTTGCTGGCTAGGAAACGTGGCACTGAACAGCAGAGAAGCTGTTCCTTTTTGTGGTAAAACATCCTGCCACAAAACAGGCCAAGAGCCCTTCCTAAGCCACACTCACAGCATCAGCTCACCAATTTCAGCACTGCCCTTTTATGTCACTTTTTAGCAAAAGCTAACAAAAAGAAATTCATAATATTTTTCATCTCTTGTAAGCTCTTCTCCTTCTCACAGCTGCGCTGACCCACACACTGACCATCCAAGGTGTGCCATGCTCATGAAGTTTTAGTGTTTTAGTATTTAACTGTCCTCAATGCACCTGCAATTTGTGCAGACACGAGCCTAGGATCACCTGTAATCTTGTTAAGTATAACAATTATGGACATATTACAGAGCTCACTGTTAATAGGAGCTTCCATAAATCCTTTCAGCCAAAGCAGCCAAGGCCAGATTCCATACACAACTCTTCATGACTTCCAGAGGACGATGAGCGTGAGCTGTGGGATCTCATGGCCCTGTGCCCTACACTCTCAACCACGGAGCCTTGCTCATCCATGGCCCATGGCTGTTACTCATCATCATGAAGCCAAGGCTTTTAGCATGTCTCCTTGCAGCTCAATAAGGAGGAAACACCCAGGATGAAAGAAGATTGTAGCAAGTTGGGCATCAGTCTCTTCTCCAGTCTCAAGTTGCACTACGGGAGACCTAGGAAATTAGGATATTACGAAAAAATTATTCACAGAAAGGGCTGTTAAGCATTGGAACAGGCTTTCCAGGGAAGTACTTGAGTCATTATACTCGGAAGTAATTAAAATATATGTAAATGTAGTACTTGGGGACATGGTTTTCTGGTGGACTTGGCAGTGCTAGGTTACCTGTTGGGCTCAATGATCTTAGAGGTCTTTTCCAACCTAAACAATTCTATGAATCTGTTATTCTAAGAGGTGAAAATGCTGTATGGGAGTGTGGCCCACAGCCCAGCAGCTAGAGGTGAGAGAGCAGACTAGTGGCCCATTCTAATGACCAAAAGAAGAAGCTACTCTTGGGCCTCTGAGAAGCCTGTTTCACACTTGTCCGGGCCAGAGCCGATGCCTATCTTCCATATTGCAAGAGTGGGTGAGGTGGCTGCAACCCTCGTGCCACAGTCTGCCCAAGGAGGCAGTCAGCCCTGCTCCCCAGGGCAGCAACTGCAGGTGAGGCCGGGTGAATCATTGGCTTGACTCACAGCCATCCTTTTGCTACAATTACAGCCTTCAGGATGGAGTTGAGGCCCTTCCCCTGGTCAGCCAGGCTTTGCAGACACCAAGCCAGACCTGTGCTGGGCACCTGTGTTTAGAAGGATGGGAGAAGGCTTGCCCTCCAGAGACAGCAGCCTCTCATCACAGCAACACGCTTGAGTGACTTATGGTTTCTCATGCGGTGTCATGCAAAATCGTCAGGCTCCTGGCATGTGTATGACTCTCTGTATATCTCAGAGAGCCAACTTGCAAACAGATTCTGAGGGCTTTTATGCTAATAAATCCTAAATAAATTTTAGCTGCTGTTTTCAATTTTCAAAGCCTGCTTTGCCAGTGAAAACCCGCATCCTCCTAACCATGGCATGGCAAACTCTGTTGACAGTTTTTCCACCAGCAGTTACAACACATCACATTAGGTGGTCCTATCTCGGGAGAGGAGACAGCTGATGGATGGGGAGGGGAAACTGATATAGCCTAACCATGAGGTCTCACTGCCTGCCTGGGAAATAAAGGACACCAAAATATAACTGCGTGGGAAGGACTTCTAAGAAGAATTTGTCCCAAACCATTTCTGGAAACTGATGATAACATTATTTACTCAAATACAGGAAGCTTGAGATTGCAATGAATGATGAAAGGGTGAGGGGGGGAAATATGTGCTTTCCCCTGCCCCTACCCAAAAGATAGAAGTAAAATCCCCACTAGCAAACCCCTGGTTGTTAAGCTGTGCAGTCAGAAGCTGATATATCTTTCTGTGTTTGTGCATGTGCACGTCTCACACCCACACACTTCTGCCCATCCTTCTTTGGACCCTAATCCAGGGGCCCTTTCCAAAGCCAGGCACAGTATCCCACAGAGAAGAGTCCAGCTGTTGGGATCTTTCCCAGAAAGCAAACACTGCCACATTGAAGCTTTTCTGGCTTTTCAGTAGTTAATCTGGGATACTCAGAAACCCTCTCCAATGAGAAGGGATGAGAAGCAAGGGGATGTGCTTAAAAGCTTTTGTATTTATTTATTTATATATTTGTGTTCATGTTTATGTAAATTTTGCATAAATCTAGACTGAACTTTGGGAGGCTGATCTCTCAAATACAGAATCCAGCTGTTTGAAATCACAAGGAGTGTACATTCCCACCAGCAGTGTAAAGCCAAAATATAAAAAGGCAAATAGCTCAGCTAGCCAAAAGAGGGGCAGAGAAGGGAATAGCTCTCACAGAACAGCAACCTATCTCCTTGTGTATTTATTTTTTTATTGCTGCTGCTTACTCTGGGGGGTGGGGAGAAGGGGGGGAATAGATGATGGTTGTTTTGGAATCCACTGCGAGATGAGGCATCTGTCAGCATCTACTCAAAGAGATTCCAAACCATGGGCTCTGCTATGCTCAAAGCCAGTGAAAGCAGCACAGTCCCCAGGTATTTTACTATGCTTACAGACTGACTGATCAGGATTCAGCAGCATTTTATTCATCTCAGCAGTGTCAATCAGCCCAGCCACTGTGAATCTGCTAGTAAACCAAAGAGTGCCTCCTCATCACACTCTATGGCTCAGTGTACCCACAGAATCATAGAACCACACAGATTGTGTTTGAAAGGATTTTAAAGGCCATCTAGTCCAGCTCCTCTTGGAGTGACCAAGGATATCTTCAACTAGACCAGGTTACTCAGAGCCCCATGCAACTTGAATGTTACCAGGGATGAAGCATTTATCACCTCTCTGGGCAACCTGTTCCAGGTTCCTGTTCCTCATTCTAAAGAGCTTCTTTCTTATATCTAGTCTAAATCAATCCTCTTTTAGTTTAAAACAATTACCACTTGTACTATCCCAAGGCCAGCTCTGCTCCTGAGGGGTCTTAGGAAAGGCAAAGATCACAGTCATTCTGGTCTTGGCTTCATGGCACACTGACAGCATTCTCAGTCCAACTGCAGGATGCCAAGCACCAAAACAACACAAACTCACCATTTTCATTCATCTGTCTCCAAAGCAATTCAGCTTGCTAACTTTGCTTGAAGGAGCTATAAGTTAGTACAAGTGTCAGCTGCAGACCCTTCTGCTGGCATCAGGCCACATCCTCAGCACAAGCTCCACATCGTGTGTTCTGTAAAATTTAATAGCAATGTCAGCACAGGCACAGGCACACATCTGGTCTGTACACACATGTATGATGGGGCACTCCAGCCAGAGCTGCAGCACTGGTGACCTCTGAGGTTCAGGCTGCCACTCACTGACTTCAAGGTAAGTTATATCTGTTCCTTAGGCACAGAAATGTACTTAACATCTCTGCAGAATACATTAAAGTATCCGCTACAGAGATCAGCCCTCCCCTCCCAACTATTACTTTACAACAGGGGGAGAAGTTAACCTTCTGGATATTCTTCCAAGCCCTAAATAAATTGTCAGGCTTTCAACAGCATTCTTTCTGTTAAATCTGTGAATATTATAGTTATTATTACAATCAAGAATATAATAAAGGTTTTGACAAGCTACTTTGACACCTAAATGTGGAATTGGGATTATAATGCAAAAATGTCTGTTTGAGTGGAAAAGAAGCTAAGGTATCCTTAGGGCACGCATGTGCTTAGCCTTGCCCCCTAAATGAGCTATGCAGTACATGCAAGCGCATGGATTAACAGGTCTCCGTTTTTATAGATGATCATTTGCACACACTCAAAAATGCACTGGCAGAAAGGAATAACCAAGGGTGAAGTCAGCAATTCAGAGGTTAATTACTATCATTAAGAAAATATCCCACTTCAGCCACATCAACTTTAAAGCTAGTTGGAAGTGGCCCTCTAAGAGGTGGAAGCAGCGAACAGCCATAAATAGAAGCTGTTCAATCTGTGATATAGTAAGTGTGATGTGATACAAAGTCTGTGATAAAATTTCATTGTAAAAGTGCCTTGCCAAATGAGAGAAGGGGCAAATCAGTTCAATGAACTCCAAGAGCCCCTAAACCCAGATGGATCTCTCACTGATGCCTAAGGTATTTTATAACCCTGGTCTGACACAGCTCCAGGACTGTGACAAGTGCTGTGACCTGACTTACACCAGCACTTCACAAGTAACAGGTGAGCCCTGATTTCTGCAACATTAGGAACCTGACTTCACCACTATAAACCCTCTGCAGCGTGGGGGTGGCTACAGTCTGCCTGCATAACCCAGTTTTCTCTCCTCCTGTTTTCCAGACAGGAACTCAAAAGGAGCAGTGCTCCCCCAAACCTCCCCTGATGGCTTTTCATCCTTTCAGCCACCAACACCATTTTCCCCAACCCTCAAGATGGTCTTTGCTTGTCCTTTTTACATGAGTAGCTGTGGCTGAGCAGAGAGAGGTAAGGATAGCACTTGTGGGTGGATACACCTTAAGGCATAAAGTGAACATTTCAGCTGAGCACACCAGATTTCTTCCTGCTGACTGATGCATTTCAGTGTCAAAAATCATGTATTTGTGTTTAGATGACAGCTTTTTTTACATTTACGATGCCTGCGTTACAATGATACCTCTCCAGAGCCCACCAGTGACTGAGTGCTGGTAATTAAAATGATTCAGATCATCCTCGTTTATGCCTTTTCCCAGTGAAACTGCCTTGATGACACTTCCCTTACATGCTTCTGCAACACCTGCCACTGCAGAGAATCACTAAGGAAAGAATTACAGCCATGAATAAGTTTCAGCTTTCAGAAAAGAAAACGCTTGAACTAAAACCCATCACCTGTTTTGATACAAATTAAAAACATTGGTTTTCTTCAGTAAGTCAAAGCTCCAAACATTGTACCCTAAATTCAAGCAGATGTTCTTTAGTCACAGCTATCTGCTATTACTTTTTCCTCAGCTCAGCAAGAGAGCAGTTAGCAGAAGTCATGTGAAAGGGGCTGACATTAAACAGAGAATGTCGTTAATGTTACGGTTCCAAAGAAAAGTGAGATTTCTTTTATATTCATTCATGCTTGTGGCTGATAATTGCTTCCTGTCTTACACCTACACAAAATTCATGAATATAATTACAGCAGCACAGTGCTGAATTCAATCAGAAGGGAGTATTGATTTGTATAAATCAAAAGCCATCTTCCTCTCCAGTTCTATTTACATGGAGAAAAAAAAGAAAAAAGACCTTTCTAAAAAAGCTGCAAATCAAGAAAGGGTAGCGTATTGCAGAAAATCTCACTTGTAGATTATAGGGCCAGAAGGGAATATGATAATCTAAATATGTCTACATATGCAAACCACAGTCCCAAATTAATTAAGCTTTTCTCTACAATGTATTTTTTGAAGAAAAAGTATCCACTTATTTTGGTAGATTTTAAAGTGCATAACTTCATTTATATGCACATAAATTATTTCCATGTTCTGTACAGCAGAGCCTGCTACCTGGAACTGGAGCAGGTGCTTCTGTTCTTGGGGTGCACATCCAGGTGACTATTACTCACTGGCAAAAGAGGGATGCCAGCTAGCACTAGGGGTTACTAGCAGGAGTGGGGAGAAACAGCTGTAATTTTTTGGATCCCTCAATTTTTTCCCTGCTAGAGCCCCATCATGACTGGGTGACATATAATGAACTTTGCAGTAAACACGACATGAGAATGAAGGGATGTTTCTTTTCTTGATAGGCAAAACAACACCACATCAATCCCTCTGCTAAACAACCATGACCAAGAATTCAGCTCAAATTAACTGTCTTGGGAATACTTGCAAGTTCCTGGCTTCACCTGGGGCTACTAGCAATTAAAACTTGTTGTTGTCAGCCGAGAAAGAATCGATCAGAACCGATGGCTGCGTGGTTCTACATGGATGGTTCTTTCTAGTGAGCCACCTAAACGATATTAAAATTGATTTTGTGAAGCATTCTTGGATGTTTTAATAAATGTATACTAACAGTCTATTTATGAGACCACAGTGTAGAAGGATTAAAGCCTGATCAATTGTGACATGCCTTCATTTTTAAATAGGAGCCTGTTTGAAGAAACACAATCTATGCAGACTATAATTACATATATTAAGTTATGCCACAATCTGTTCTGCCACTGAGTATGTAAGATTAGAAACATTGCTAAGAAATGGCTAACTAATAAATCAAATTGGCTTATTTCCAACAACTTTCATTTGATCAATTGTACCTCCGATCTACTTTTATAGAAACAGTCAAGCAAACAGAAAAAGCTACTGCAATGGCAAGTGCTTCAAGAAATCACAATAAAGAATGCATTTTTTCCCCATTGCTCTAATGATTATTATTCAGAAATTTGAAAAAATGCAGTGTAAATATCTTATTTCCAAGTATCAAGGAAAGATGATGGATGAGGTGCGCTGCTAAAGCACACCCTATACATGAACATATACAGCACCTACCCTGTTTGCCAAGTGCCATCCTCCAGAGATAAAAACAGAGCATAAAATTCTCTAAGTGTTAAGACTTAGGAAGCTGCATTGTATTAAGCATTTGTGTCACTGAGTTTGTAGAAGATACCTGAAGAGTAGCTATTGCTGGGTAACTAAGGACTTAAGCTATGGAAAAATGCTGTGGGATTTTCCCTGAAGTTTCATTTAGTAAGACTCCTGCCAGACTCTCAAAGACATTATTGGTGTATTCCTGTGCCTAGCAAGAAAATGACCAGCTCTGTGGGGCACTTTACAGCCTAAGGTTAAGAGCAAATGTTCACACAAAACCTAGAAGAAGAGTTTAACCTCTCAAAATGGCATCCTGAGCAGACACCATGTAGCTACCAGAAAAGATGATAAAAGGCAAGGGACGGCTCCTGCAGTTTCCTCAGGTGTAGCACCTCATGAGGCACTGAGCCACAGCAACACCCCCTTCTGAAGATGAACATGTTGTACCCTGGGACATGGAGGGACACATCTCCATTTTCTCTGTACACAGAGAGCATGGCAAGCAGTCTTCTTGAACCCAGGCTGATTTAAAGAATGTTAGAAACATAAAGGGGATGATAATGTAATAAAATCAGCAGTTTTTCAACAAAGTTCTTAACACTGTTTCTACAGCATATTTTGTCTGTTAATAATGGAATATCTAAGGAAATTAAATGTACAACCAAACAGCTGATAAAAAACCCCCACTGCCTCAGAGAGCAATGTCAAAAGATGTGGTAACCCCTAGCTTTTGGCCTTGGATCTAGAATGCTCACAGAGAAACCCTGGGGAAAACATTCCTTCTCATCCCTTCCTGTAAAGCTAGAGTTTTGGGCAGATGGGTCTGGGAAAGTGATGAGGCAAGGCAGAAACTAAACTAGAAAATAACTTGACTCTGTAAAGTGAAAACCACTGTATATAGAACATAAAGAAGACAGTCCTTGCAAACAGATCCATACATACGCAGTCCTTTTATGAAGATTTGATTTTTCTCCTACTGAATCCAAGAGGACTCAGACAGTGAGCCTACCAAGGTGCTCTGGGAAGTTTCTCAATAGCATATGTGCATATTGACTTGTTTACCAGCTTGAGAAATTGGACCCTGACTGTTCACAGCATGACAGCTTAGGTTGCAAGAAGGTGACACTCTCTTCTGTGTACAGAATTAGTTAATCCCCATCTGCTAGTGTGCCTACAATTCTAGTCATCTCCTGAAAACAGACCAAAAAGCCAGGCAGATAATTAAAACACAAGATATTTTAAAATGTAAAATTTTTCACTCAGGCAAGCAGCTGAAATAATTTTTGCCATTTTGTCTCCTTTTGTCTTCTCTTCCCCAAATATTTGGTGAGTTTATTTTCTGACAGGGACATTTACTAGGCTTTCATGTTCTATGAAACGCTTACAGAATATTCATAAAAAGCAGGTCTCAATTATTCCACCACCAATGTTGGCATATGCAGCCTACACCTTGCCAGTCAGGAGCCACTGCATGTCACACACACTCACTGAGGAAGTAGAACACAGCTGAGAAGGCCAGGGATAAAGAGAAACATCACCAGTATGAATGGGTACAAGAAGTTTTCCAGGAAGACCAATATATTGCATAATTTGAAGATGTCCATTTGGCCAGGTGACACCACAAGCCTAATCAGCAAGCAGGATCTCCAGTGAATACTTACTTGGGGAAATACCTGGGATGAACATGAGAAAAGCCAGCACAGGCCAGACTGTCCAGCAAGACCACGGCCCAAGAGCAGATATCCTTTCTCCCCAACTGCTCCAGGGAGCAGCACCAGCCGCTGTGACACGAGGACACGAGAAGCCTCAGCAGCTGCAGCACAGGATCCTACTGGTGTAGCAGGGCAGGCCAAGGGTCAGAGCTGGCTTGAGTCCAGCTGCCAGGGACATGTCACTACTGGCACACAACCATGCAGGAACTCCACTGAGGACCTTGATTTTAGGCACATTTAAGATCACTTAGCATTTTAGCAAGGAATTGCTAAAATTGCATTTTCCAGCTGGTGTTCCTACAGTGACACTGGGATGGTTCCTGTCCGTTTACCTGCCTATGGCCTAATTATTTCAGAAAATGTTCCCAGCAACATTACAAAGGGTGAACTTTATTCTTTGAGCATTTAACACATGGCTAAATTGGACTAAAGCCCCTTCCGAACTCCATAGTCCTTAAAGGCCTTGGAATTTGAACCATCACACCAACTCATTACTTAATATCTATGGCCCAATTTGAAGTAATTAATGTAGTTTCACCTTCATTTATTCAAATTAGAGTTCATCCTGAGTACAGGCTACGTAAAACACAAGAGACTTACAAAGATGAACTGGCTTACGAATGATCCCTGGACAATTAATTTTTGTTCAAATGCTTACTGAATTACACATGTATGCCACATAATAAATTCAATAATGTCAGAAATTTCATCTCCGTGGTAAAAGTGTCCTGACATAAGGACTGTTCATGTTCCCCAAATGCATCCATTTGTTCACAAAAGAAATCTCCAGTTACAGCCTCCCTTAGAAGCTGTCCTCCAGCACAGGAGAATTTAAATCACTTCATTTCCTAGTGAGAAGGTTTTGTGACAAGGAAATCTGGAAAGAAAAGAAAAAGCTCTTATTTTTCTTGCTGTTGTTGCTTGCAAAATCCAATAGTTACTATATAGTAACCAACACAAGAGCATTGAGAAATGGAAACATTGTTCTTTTGTCTCTCTTTTTTTACAAGGCTGCTTTCCCACGTGAGATTGATGCCTGCAGACAACCATTCACAGTGTCCACAGGAGACCTGGTACATGACTGAGGACATCGCAGTGAATGGGAGAAGTCACTGTGAACACTACAGTCCTGCTTTAAGCAAAACATCCCAAAACATGGCCCCAGGCTTGACTCCTACTGCGTCAAAGGCAAAGTCCCTTTACCTCTCTCTGCCTTCAACATTCCTGCAGCTCTGGGTCTCACAACACAACGATCAAATTTGATTATTTGATTTGTTCATTAAAGGACTGGAGCATGTCTCTTATGAGGACAGCTGAGAGAGTTGGGACTGTCCAGCCTGGAGAAAAGGAAGTTTCGAGGAGATGCTATTGCACCTTCCATAACCTGAAGGGGGTTACAAAAGAGCTGAAGAGGGACTTTTTGCAGGGACATGTAGTGAGAGAGGATGGGGGGTGGCCTTAAACTGAAAGTGGCCAGGTTTAGGTTAGCTATTAGGAAGAAATTCTTTACTGTGATGGTGGTGAGGCATCAGAAGCAGCTGTCCAGAGCAGCTATGTGTGCCCCATCTCTGGAAACATTCAAGGCCAGGTTGGATGGGACTTTGAGCAACCTGGTCTAGTAAAAAGTGTTCCTGCCTATGGCAGAGGGGCTGGAACTCAAGGTCTTTAAGGTCCCTTACAACACAAACCATTCTGTGATGGTTCAATGAATATCATTAAGGTCCACCCTTCAACTGGAATCATCAGGACTGTCCTCATGAGAGCTGGACAAAGCCCTTTGTTAATACTCTCTTTTGACTAAGTGACTAGGAGAGGTTATTCTCCAAATCTGTGGGAACTTGACTCAGAGGGGTCCTCATCCCTTAACTGTCCTTTAGATCTCTTCCTCACACACAGCCACAGGGATCTGATTCCCCATGGGCACTGTCCTCTCTGGAAAGGTTCAAAATGGAGATGGAGGCAGGCAAGGAAAGCAGCTCTCACAAGTTCCGGGCAGTACTGCTGCAGTCTGCAGGAAACTCCATAGAGCTGTGGAAGGAGAGTGGGAATCAGCAAGTTCCTTGCCTACAAGACAGGCAACACAGAGGCACTGTGAGACTGAGGATAATACACAGGAGGGAGCACAGGGAAAGAATACAGATGGGTTTTGTGAAACTGTCCTCTGCTATTTAACAACCTCTGCTAAACACTCTGTGCTTGAAATGTCCTTAAACAGGAAACTGTCTACCAAATGTAGCCTGAGGGCAGCTCTCCAGTTTGCCTTGTAACACTAATCTGCTATCAAGACAAGGAAAACATATAAAACAGGTTTTACAATTAGGCAGGTAACAGCTCCCCCAGCCCTTTCTTCAAGAGGGAAAACTAAATCAGAGATACTGGTGGGCCCAGGCAGACGTTCCAGGCTGGAGTGGGTTTCCCTCTCAGTGCTGGGGGTAGGGCTTGTGCCCAACAGCGGCTCTGCCACAGGAGAGGGGCACATCCTGGCCTCCTGACCCACGAGGGGTGAGCCTCCAGGGCAGCCAGGTTTCAGCATTCAGACATGTGAGGAGGAGCACAAAGAAGCCATTTATGCTGCTGCAATTGCAACATTAGATTTCAGTTTTATTCCCAAACATGAGCTGAGCTCTCAGTCATAGACGGGCTTTTTAATCAGCCCTGGCAGAGATGAAAAGCCCGAGAAAGAGAGGCAGTGTCTGTGCAAGAACAGCTCATTTACATTAAATAATTATCCTGGAGGAGAGAAACAGCAAGGGACTTAATTTTTTTAATTATAAGGAAATAATTGCAGTCTGGAGGAGCATATAGAGTCCTAGCTTTCCCTGCAAGTTACCTATTTTCGGTAAAATCCAAACAGTAGGTCTGAGAGGTAAGAAATATCTGTTTGTTATTATTTTGAAAACAGTGTATTGGATGAGAAGAAAGACAGGGAAATACTTCTGCATCCCCAAAAGGCTGCTTTCATAATGTCTCCTCTGCAAAGCAGGATAGAAAATCAGTATCACAAACATAAATGCTAAAAATACAAGAGCTGACACAGAAACACATTCTGTAATCTGTTAGGAATGACTCTGTCAATGAATGCCTGTGTGTGTGTGTATGAGAGAGCAATACAGCGCTCTCGTACAGGGGTGTCTGACTGCTGCACAAACTGCTTGTGCAACCTGCTACGTGCTTCCTCTTCTTTGATATTGCTTATTTAGGAACAAAGAGAAAGGAGTCAACTCCAGTATTTCCCCATAAAAATTACTTTTGAGATGAAATGAATAATAATAATAGTACCAAGTCTCCAAATTAGGGACTTTTCACTGCCAGGAATTTATGATGGGGGCTGCAATCTCTTCTGGTCTTTTTGGATTACTTCCCTGGATGGAGCTGAAGTCCTGAGCCTCCTGGCACATAGCACAAGAGCACCGTTTTTTGGAACATGAGCATTCCACTGTAGGCTCTATTGCTTGCACTGAGGAAAGTGCCAAAATCTGTGAGATCCTGCCTGCTCCTCCTGCAAAATCAGGGCAGTGCTCAGCAATTCACTACTGCTCCTCAGCACAGGGCAGTGAGCACACTTTAGCTTTACACGGGGAGCTCATGGGCCAGCCTGGGAGATAATCAGTACATTCAGTAACAACATGAAGGTGGCAGGAGAGAGGGAGCTCCTGTGCTCCCTGCTGACCTGAGCAGTTGCTCTACAGCACACCCCTGGCCATGCCATGTGCCTCAGGGCACCAGTGGGAACCTCCAGGCACAGCAACCTGCAGCACCTCAGGGTGCCCTGCTCTCCCAAGCCTCTCTCCTGCCTGGGCTGTAAAAGTTACAGGTGTGCCATGTTTCTGCTCTGAAGGGGTCTACCCCCTGCTTTTATCCACTGCATCTTACTGTGCCTTCTCATCCTTGGTTAAAGACCTGCTTGGTAAATGTACCTCTAGCAATGGTGGCCGCTTAAAATTTGAAAAAAATTATTTCACTTTGAAAGGAGAGAGAAGTGCAGTCATAGGGGTGGTCAGTAGAAGAGAGAGGCTGGAGAGAACAGGCATGGCAATGGTCACTGGTGGGATAGGGCAAGGAAGGACTCCCAGAGCTAGGAAGACAGGCAAACAAACAAGGCTGGAGTTCCCCCTGAGAGCACACGACAGCTGCTGCATTGCACCTTAGCTTTGCTCTGTCACCAACACCAGGTAATGGCGTGGTTTCTCAATTCACGTGGCCTGACTTAGTTTTTACACTGGTAAAAAATCTGAAATAATGGTTTCTCTCTGTAAATGAAAGCAAGCTGTGAGCTAACAGTTAGATACCATCTTCCTGTGATGATCAAAATGATTGCTGCTGAGATCACAGCAAATGTAATCATTACAGAGCTTTTGTCTTGCATACGATTGCATAAAAATATATAGAAAAATAACAATCTATACAATTGTAGAATAAAATTTATTACATTAATTCCTTCATATGCCAATTCTAAAATTTTCTTGCTGTCTTAAATTCCCAGAAAATATCCTTTTCAGGCCCTGCAAGCTACTATGTTGGAAAATTTAAAGGCTTACAATAGCAGATATAGAAATCAGACTCTAGTGTTCATCTATACAAATGTCACTGGAACGTGACCATCAGGAACACTGATTTGCATTTACAGCTCTAGAAAACTGATTTGGTGTCATGAACTGTGTCAAGTACCCAAGACAGCATAGCAAAAGTTAATGTGCATAATACATTAAGCTAATGGGATTCAGTCAAGGGTGAATATGTCTCTTTGGGCTAAGAAAGTATCAAGTCTGCTCACGTCTTCTGAATGCTCTGCAGCCCGCTGAGTGCTTCTGCTATGGGCATGAATGTGAAACCAGAGCAGGAGAGGAAAAGACACAGGATGTATCTGAGAGAACAGAGATGAAAAGATGTCAAGGAACACTATAAAAGACTAATTCTTTTCAGCTGGGAAAAAAAAAAAGAAACAAACCCCAATAGTTTTGTTCATATACCTATTTTGAACCAAATCCAGCCTTGAAAGGCTGACCACTGTCCTGAAAGAACATGCTCAAAATGGCCTTGTTTACAGGGAAGAGAATTTAAAACAACAAACTTATTTTTGACAAACATGGGTGAAAAAATACTTCCCTCTGCTCCTTTAGACAGATAACTTCCTCCCACCTCTACTGTGCCATGAAAGTTAACAGGGAAGTAAGTTCAAAGAAAAGACTTAAAATTAAATCTGAAGAGTAAAGATAAATACCATTTATTTAAAAAATTATATTTTAACCTCAATTTGTATTATTTCCACAGATTAATAGAAACAGCACCATCAACACCACCACCTCCCCAACCCTTAGCCAAGGCTCCAAACAGGCTCTTCCTTGGCTTTGTCCTTTTCCTATAAGAAAGCAAGGAAGGAGGAATTTAGCTTTACTTATAGGCAGCAGATGAGGCAGGTTCCCAAACACACAAAGTAGTCCAGAACACAGCCAGGAGTTTTTCCTGCAAACTCTCTGCTTGCAAGAGCTGAATCAGCAGTTGTCTTCAAACATCTATACATCATTTTTTAGGTCAGATCTCAACACTAGAGCTTCTCAGCTGCTTTATATGTTAATATAGAAATATGTTTCCTCTGTGGCTTGGTTCAAAACTTTCTTTTATGGCAATGCATTTTATTTCAACACTTCAGAATTTTCTATTATTCTCAAAGAAATTGAATTTGAAAAGCTGAGGAAATTCCTCTTCATAAGGTGTGAGATAAACCATGGGTAAAACTCCCAGCAGAGAATATTCATCTAAATGAAGCCCCTCTATATGTCTGTGTTTGTATGCAGGTGTCTAAGCTCACTCAGTTCCAGCTCCTTGCATCCATATTCTTCCTTCTGGGTATCTCCTGTTTGTCTTGTCCACATCCCACCAGCCCACTCAGATGTGCCTCTGCTTTCCCCTCTTTGGCTGCCAGTCTGACCTGAGGCACTACATTTACCTCTCCTGTGCCATCCTACCTGGTGGAACCTTTCAGGGAAGGTTTTGTCACATGGTGTCACCACAAAAACATGTAGGATACACAGGTCAGGAGAGTATTCTCAGGCACACCAGATTCACTTTTACATGAGACTCACAAACACTCAACACAAGGAAAACTGTGCAGTATTTTCCAGTGGACAGAGATATTGAGTGGGTAGTGTTTTCCTGAGTGCAAAAATATCAGAATAAAACAAAATGTGATAATAACTCTAAGCTAAACACTAACTGGTCACTGGTCTGCAATGTAGTTGCATATTTATATGCTTAAATATTGGTGTAAAATAGTTTTCAGAAAACTGGTTTTCTCTGGAATATGTGACATACAATCAGTGACCTCTTCAAGAGCTCAGGAAAAGCTCAAAAGATGACAGATCTAGCTTTGTGATCTAGCAGCCAAATTCTAGTCACATTTTAAGGGAAGATGGAGATATCAGAACTGAGACAAGGTATGAAATACTCAAAATACTTGGAGGATTTGAGCAGTAAAAGTTCCTTGCCAGCAGAAGATATTAAATCATCAAGGTCCAGATTATGCTGCACAAAGTCTTGCCCTGAAAGAACAACCACAGAAATAAATTAAAGTAAGAGCACTATTCAAAGGCTTCATTATTTTTCACCAGAAGGATGTCAAAATTTGGTCTCTAATAAAGTTGATTCCATTCCTTCCCCTTATTCCTGAGATTATATGCAAAACTGTAATCAATCACAGAGGCCAGTATTTAATTAAAACCCCAGTACTGAGCTAATATGAATACTGGCCATGACCTGAATGGCATCAAAATCTGAAACAAGAGAAGAAATGGACTGTGATGAATTAGACAATCCTCTAAACAAAACCTGGGCACAAATGGTAACCCCCAGTGAAATCTGGGTGCAGGAGAAAGCACCCAGGCATGTTGGCAGGACAGGTTAAGTTCTTGCCACTGGACTTGGTGAGCAACTCTGTGTTCAGAGGCAGGCTACCCATCAGCTTCCTTCAATCCCCACTGAATCCATGAATGAAATTCAGTCCTTATTACGGGTGGTCGTGCAGAAATAAATCCCAGCTGAAAGACAGCGAGTAGCAGAAGATCTTTCCTGGAAACAAATAACATCCTATTTTAGTGGACCATTGTTGAGACTAATGCCTGATGTGCAAGGAAATGAGCATGAGATAACACTTTCAAAATAGACCGTGACACTTCTGCCGCACGGGGTCCATTCTGATGAGTAATGTCCGTCCTTATCGCGGCGGGCGCCGCGTGACTCAGGCCCAGGAGCCACGCAGGGCCCGAACGCCAGCCAGCGCAGCCCTGCCCGCCCGCCACACGAGCAGCACCGCTGGCCCTCCTCAGCCCCCTGCACCAGAGCTGTGCCCCACTCCAGAGGGCTGTGCCCTCACAGCACGGCTATTGCTGGTACCAGCACAGAGTCCAGGAGGGCATTCTTGTGCTAATTTAAACCCTCTTCCTCTGGAGACACAGCAGCTCTTCCACGTGTCCAGGATGGCCAAGTCTCGGAGTCTCTGTGGTTGAGATGACCCCAAAGTTTTAGAAAGTCTCTTTTTCCCAGCCTTGTGATCGAAGAAGGAGTCGGGGTTCCTTGGCTCTGGTTTTCAAGGTTTTTTATTTTCTCTTATCTAATACATTCTTCTCCTGACCCACTGGGGTCTGTCTAGCAGGTCGGTCCGTGGCACACTGACTGCCCTTAGGGTGGTGTTAACATTTTATACTAAGAACTACATGTACTTTACTTACAATAATTTTCCAATACCTATCACTTATGTTAGACAGTCTGTCTCTACTCTAAACCAATCTAGAAGTTCCAGCATCACACAGAAGATGGAGGCTAAGAAGGAGAAGGAGGAAGGACAGGGCACACCCAAATCCCTCCATCATGCCTCCTGATCCCCCATTCTAAAAACCCCAAAATTCTGCTTTTTTCACCCTGTGACAAATTAACTATTATTCTACTTAAACTCTTGTGGCTTGTACATCTTCATACAAAGCTGGTAATTTTTTCCATGGGTTAAAATCAGAGGCACAGGTGTTTTTGACTCCGTGCCAAGGTCTCTGAGCCCCCTGCCAGGGTCTCGAGCCATCCAGGGCAGTCAGAGGAATGTCCTGGGTTCTGACAGCCAAGCACGTAGTATGAGCTGCTGCAGAGAGAGAAGTCACAGACCAGAGGCCTGCAGAGAAGGGCAGCACGACTGGAAGGGTGGCTGCCATATTCAGCAGGATTTTGTTGTCCTTGCACTGATAAACTGCCTAAAAGGTCTGGCACCAAACCCAGCTGGCCTCATATGAAACGTGTCTTCATGGAAGGCAGAGTGGTGCCGAAATACTGACAGCAGCCTACATTCCATGCCATGAATGGAAAGACAATAATTCAAGATATGAGAAAAAATCATGGCATCTTCTGATTAGAAAGATATGATTCATGTTTTCAGTGCCACAGTGTAGGTGTTCTTATTGTCAAAGTTTACAGCAGCAATAGAAAAATTTCTGGCACTAAAAAAAATTTATAGCTTACATGAAAATAGTTATTTATTTTCTTATTATTTTCTCTGGATAGATAATACACATCAGGGGAAATATCAACATCCTTTTTCTAAAAAACCCAAATTTTTCCTCACTCAATCCTAGCCTTTTCTTCTCCCATTTCCCTCCCATTTCTCTATCCTCACAATAAAAAAATTAATGTGGAAAGTAAGGAAAATCAGATAATGTATATAAATAGATGGAGAACTGCTCAGACCCTTTCTCAGCCCAGTTAGTATTTTGGAGTAGGGTGGAGGGGGATGGAAGCAGCTCAGTCCAGGTTGCTTGTGTCACATTATGCTCAGGAATTATTATTTCTTACTTGAAAACAGTTATGAGGTAAAAGGAATTTCAGGGTATACCCATAGACTTTACAACCACAGACTGTTCTTCATGAATCATTTCCTCTGAAGTTAAGGAGATGAGGTACACAATCGTATCATTGCACACGCTTGTATAAAAGGTACAAAAGGCCTTTTCTTTTAAAGTTAATAGCAGGAGAATGAAATAATCTCTTCTTTTTTTACAAGAGAATAGTTTCATTGTTCTGCCCACACACTTTATTTGTTGATCTGACATCTGTAATAGTGAAGTGGAAGAGGAAAGGGAAGCGGATGAGAGAAATAAGTGAATTAAAATATTTGGGATAAGCTTTTGGAGAACACTATACGACTATGCTTGAGTAAACTTGACGTGATCTAAGTAATAGCACAAATAATCAAACACTGAAGGAAAAAGACCACTCTGATCTGGTTGCAAACATTGACCTCTCTCATACCATCATCCTTCCTTACAGTGTTATTCTAATTTCCTTCTAAGGCTGTTCCCTGAAGACCTAATTCCCCTTTGTGCACATACAAAATTTCCACTGCTGCCTCTGAGAGTTGTTTTTTACTATAATGTGTTTGTTACTGACAGCAGCTCCTTGTGCTGAGTTAACTCCTTCAACTTAAATTTGGTTCCTTGGTTTTAGATGCCCCATGGGGCTCACACCATACTGCTGTGGAAGGTGTTGAAAATATCAATTCCTTGGCAGGGTGAGGGAGTCCTGTCCTTATCTCCAACCCAGAGTCCAGGTGAGGGACAGCCCCATGGCCTTGCAAGGTGTGAACCAAAATGTGGGTGGAGGGAGCCTTTACATCTCACTTCTGCCATCTCGAGAACACCAATGCTGGCACCTCCGAGCCACCACAGCCAGGGGTTGAGCACCCTCCTTCAGGGGAATAACTCACACAGAATGGGGCTGTCTGGAGGGCTAGCAGCCACCTGACTTGGTGGCCCTACTCCTGTCACCAGGCAGCAGAATTTGTGCTGGAGAGGAGGAGGAGACTGAACTGCATAGAAAAAAAAACGTACCCCAAGATTTGCAAAGTTCTGCTGATGAAGGCAGCAGTCCTTACATTCTTTCCTTGTGCCAGAGACTTGTTGCTGAACCAGACTTGTTGCTGAACCAACAAGACTTAGGACCTTGAATAGCAAGCTAGAAGAATTTGGCACCGTGCAAGGAAGCCCCTCAAATTTTGTCAGTATTCCTCAGCAATGTCTCTGCTTGTTAAATATTTTCTGGGTGTAATGCAAGGGATAGGTTAATTACCACATACATTTTTATGTGGACCAGCTGTCTACTCTGTCTGCTGTCAGAAATGAAAGTCCTCTGGGAATCCCTCTGAGAAAACACATTTTGTCTTCTAGGAATAGAATGGCTTTCTTTTAATATCCTCTTCAACTGTAACTCATTTAGCTTATAAATCTTGACAACAGATTCTGGCCACTGATGTACTGTTTTCTTATCTTAAGCTCTTTTTTCTCTCTCCTTCCTCCTTGGATACCTTATACTCTGTGTTTAATGTGAGACACAGCTGTCCCTACCAGCAGGAGTTCACATTCTGAAAATCACCAAGATTTATGCAACAGGTGTTCTACGAACCCACTGTAACAACATTTTCTTCATGCAATGAAACAATACACTGGGCTGAGATAAAAAAATAAATCAAAATACAAGAAGAAAATATTTGGTGGCTGGAAATAAGATTTGGCACAACTTCAGCTTAAGAGCTGAGTTTTTCTTTTTGTCTTACAGGAAATCTAAATTCATAGCTTCCATATAAGTGGATGGGTGAAAATAGGCAGGTAGAATATAAGTAAAGGATGGGCAACCATGGGACAAGGCAAAGTAGCAGGAGGAAAATTGGGAAGAATCTTCTTTTAAATATATGCATCAGTTGCCCCAATGCATCTTCTTTGAGTAGTCTGGGTACACTTAACTAGCACCAGAAACAAGGTCACTGACCAATGCATTTCAACCTCGTGCAACTGTCAGTCCCATAATATTTTCCCAGTCCATGATATGTAGAGCCCTGCATAGAAACTTCTACGTCTAGTGGCTTTTGCTTTTGTCTTGTAGTCCCATTTTGAAGATCCTTCCGTTACCCAGGGACCACGAGTTTAAAACCATTGCTCGAGTCCAACAAACCTCATGGATGATAGATGCTCCTCACATCCCCAAAAAGTTGAAAGCAGCTACTAATGGTTTTAAAATAAACCCTTATTATGGTTTGTGTATATGCGTGTATATGTATATATGTGTAGAATGTCATTATATTTAGATATGTGATACACAATATTATAGCAAAAATGCCCCTGCCACCAGGCAGTTGCAGATAGAGGAGCACTTTAAGTGTTTTATTCAGTGCTGTAAAAAAGCATTCAAAATTTCAGTGAGTATGTAAGCAAGAGACAGAATGACACTTGGTACTCAAGCTTTTGAATGGATCAGATCAACTGTCCCTCAGGAGACAGAGTTACGAGCTCAGGAAATGCTTGAGCACTTATCTCTGGGCTTTCTTCTGACAATGTGTTGGGAGGCAGAAAGTGGGGACAGTAAGAAAAGCAACCATTTCACAGGGGAAATACACACATAAGTGGGTACTTCATACAGTACAGAAAATGGCACTCGAATTCTGGGACTAAGATCCTGCTCTTCACACCTAAAAGAAAGACAGATTTGATAGCTCAGAACCCTTTTGCTTTCAGTCTGGGCACATCTACTTATCTCCTGCCTTTCCCTGAGGCCTATACCAAGTGTTTGAATGGCCTTAATTCACACTCAGGAGTAAGACCACACACCCCTGAGAGCTGTGTGGTTCTAGAGACAGGTGGAGCATCTCACCCTGCCTTCTCTAAATAGGTTTATAACAAGAAACTTCAAGCAAAGAAAGAAGATAAACCAAAAAAGACAGTTGAAAAAAAACCCATCTCATTGACTTACACCCACATGGTTGGTCCAAACAGTGATGATACAGAATAGATAAGACAGTACTGATCATGACCATACACGTCTCCTCAATCCTAGCAACATATTTGAAACACAAAGTCTTGAATATTTTATTTAAATAAGAGGATTTACTATCAAGACACGTAAAGAAAAATGTGCCAAATAGGTGTGACTAGGGCAAAAATGAAGGATTTTTGAAGTTCAGGCACCTCATGCTACGGTCTTGTGGATACCCAGAGGAAGACTGTAGTGCCAAGAAACTGAGCAAAGTCCAACCTGGAAAAGCTCTGTGCAACTTCAAAATTATCTCATATCCCTTCCTCGATTACAGCTGATCAGTCAGTAAGACAAACCTGCTGCCTTTCAGCAGGCACAAAGGAAGCAAAAACCTCCAAGGGTTACTGTGTACCTGAACAACAGCATCAATAAGCTCCTGAGGGAAATAAAAAGAGTCAGCCAAAAGTTGACTGTGAGGATTTAAAACTCTGCTGAAACATGTGTTTCACATTCAGGCCTTTCCTGTGAATTAGCTAGCTGTTCTGAAGGTACTGAAGACACATGAGAAAGACTTCAAGTACTAAATTGAATGGAGGAATTATATTTGTTCATACTGTACCACAGTGCCCTGAGTCCCTGAGGATGAACAGTACCTGCCTGCATATGTGACAATTACTGTTGTGATTTGGGATTAACAATTGACAATTACTGTGCCTCATTGCTAATCACGGTGCAGCCATCAGCACTAAAAGCATTCAGGGCTGCTCTTGTTATTCATTCACTTGGAAAGACCGCAGTTCTTATTTTTTTGCTTTACATAACTGAATTAAACTTTTACCTAAGAGTTATTTTACCATGTGGAACTTACATCAAGAAGTAGCAGACCTTCTAGAAGAAGCAATTTTCTGAATATTGGAGGGAAAAAGATATAAGTCATCGAACATGTATATGTCCTTAAATATACATGTTATATGTCCTTAAATATACATGTAAATACTAAAAAAAATGTTGTGCTGGTAATGGTATCTGATAACCACCACTCCTAACAACCTCTTCCCCACTCCAACCAAAAACCCTTTTATGCCCAACTGAAAATGCTCTAAAAACAGAACAGAACCCCACAACAAAGAAAATAGAACCTTTGGGCTGTTTACCACCCTACAGATAAATCACAGGTGGTACTGTTAATTAGGTTGGAGGCAGGAAGTATACAAATACAGTTAACATTTTTACAAGAACCAAGGAGACTTTTTTGCTGTTGAAGATTGTCTGTAAATATCTTAAGGACAATTTGTGAATGTTAGAGTCTTTCTCACTGTTATCTCTACTTTCTTACAATGACTGCTAATTTAATGCTTAATTTTAAGACTGTTTTTGGTTTCTAATGTATCTTTGAGGTATTTTCTGTGACTTACGTGGTCAATGCTATTTTGGAGAAAAAGGCAATCCATTTATTTGTTTCATTGCATTATTAAGACAGCTATTGTGTTTCTGTGGTGATCAGAGGTGGCTATGGATTGCTTTCAGAGAAAATTATTGGATTCAGATGTGTGAAATGCTGAGACTTACAGCTGCCAGTGTCAGTCACAATCAGCATGGTGGCAGCAAGACCAGCTCAGCTGCCTGAGCCACAGTGGCATCATTTGCAGGAGGCCAGAGGTGGGTACTTCATTTTGTGCTTTCCATTCTTAAATAAAGCCTCCTTTCCCACTACGTGGTCAGACGCTCTGGAGGCTGCCACAGGCAGGGTTGCAGTGCCAACAGCCCATGATCCAGCCAAGACTGCCAGCAGCCATGCTCCCCCAGAGGCCATGCTGGGTCGGTGGGATATGCTGCAGAAGATGCCCAGCCAAGCCCTGCTGCAGTGGGAAAGCCATAATGCACAAGCACAGCTGTCTCCCGGCAGCCTCCAGCACCTCCAGCTGACAAGGCAGGTAGGATCCTCAGGCAGGATCAGCTTGTGTCATACTATCAGTAGCACTGCAGACCCTCAGCTGCCAGGGTCCTTCCCCTGCCTGAGACCCCTCAAGGTCATGGTAAATGGAAGCTCTTTGGCCAAAGACAAGTTATTCCTGCGAGGAATGTATTCCTACACTGTGCAAGGGCAGCCAGAGGTGCCAGAGGTATCCCCTACACCCAGTGCAGCAAGTGCCATGCTTGGAAGCAGCTTGGCAGGAGGTCTGAACCTCCCAGCCCTTCCACACCTCAGTCTGAGCCCTCCCCTCACCTGAATTCTCTGCTTTGGAGAGGGAGCACACCGTATGTCATCCCCTTGTAGCTCATCTCCCTTTTAATTAGATTTCCTGTCTTCAGCTAACAATCATTGCTGTAGGGCCATGGCCTTATGGTGGCAGTGAGAAAGGCCAAGCAGAAAGTCCTGTGTGGCTCCAGGATGATGTTCAGATGGATGCCCTGTCAGGGAAATGGCTGGGAATATTATTTGGAAGTGGCTCACCCAGGAGCCGCCACCAGCTGACATGCTCCCCTTCTACTTTTAGCCCCTCAAACCTCTGCCCTCTGAGTGGACAGGAGAGATACTGATTCCAGCTTCTGCAGGAGCACTCCTACACCAGGGTGGGAATGGGATGGACATGCTTCCCTCTCAGATGTTTGACAGCCAAGAGGGACCAGGCATCTGCAGCAGGGACAGTTCTAGGACTGGCCAGGCTCTGTTCCCCCAGATGTGTCTGGATCCTGACAAACACTGGAGAAAACTCAGCCTGCTCTCTGCACCTGTCCTGGCACTGCCAGCCCCACATGTGCCAAGACAAAAGGGCATGCTGGAAACCTCTAAAGGGTCTGGTGGAGAAGGAGCCTGACTCACCACTGCAGCTCCAAGTAGTCCTAATGGCAGCAATAGAGAGCATGGGGAAAACAGGGCAGTGAAAATAAATAGCTCTACTCTGGAGGAAGTTCTGAACATCTTAGAGCTTGCAGCTGGGCACCTCTTCTGGAAAACATTTTAATACAGGGAACTAAATGTTTTCCCTGGAAGTCTGCACTAAAACTGGATCTCTTGAGTGAGAGGATGCATCCTTTGAGAAGTAATTTGCTGATGCTATTTCAAAAGTGTTGAGGTGGATCATGTACAACTTCTCTCAGCATCTCAGTCATTCTAGTTTTTATGCTCTGCATTGTGGGGATAGGCTTGTTCCAAGTTTTCGCAGCTCATGACACAGCAGTACTGCACTGGCTTCTCAATGCTAATACAAAGATAAAACCCTGCAGCAGAATCACTTCTGCACTAACATGGAAACTTCATTGCAAGCAGTAATCAATTCAGCCTCAACTACTCTGTTTCATCAGGTCACTTCCCTTTGGGAAACCTCTCCCTCTCCATAACAAACATAACAAAGGCATTTCAAACACAAGTCCATCTTTATAACAGAGTAATGTGTGATAGGCTTCCCTCTGTCTTTTTGCCATGTGATAATTGATTAGCCGTCGGGCAGTCATATATTTGAGTCCTTGCAATACTTCTGGAAGAAGCAAGATTTCTCACAGACATGGTAGATGATACCTACAGAGCGTTTTAAGTAACTAAAGGTATTTGTGACTGGGGATGTGAAAAGATGATGGTAACTTGGCTGCAATGTTCAAGGGTCACTAAGGATCTGAAGGTCTTTTGCTTGGAGATCATTGCCTCTGCAGGCTGCTCTTCCATGACTCACTCCACAAACCAACCTCATTGCCACAGCCAGGAGGAAATGATTCATAAATCCTGACCTTTCCCCTTGCCACCCCTGCAAAATGAGGTCTGTGTATAAGCACTCACAGAGCTGGAGCCATGGGAATTACAACTAGATAAACCATCCACTGACGGCAACATCACGCAACCACTTCCTTGCCTGTGCTAATGGTGGAGATGTTTGCTGTGAGCCAGGCACACTCACAGGAGAACATAACTGGGGCAAAACAGACAAATTGGGCAAGGAGAAGGTGACTCAGAACAGGGGAGGTTGAAAAAGAAGGGTCAGAGCTGGATGAAATCCTTCAGTCTCCTCTTTGCAGATATGTGAAGTCAATGTCTCATAGAAAAATACACATACTTAATAAAACTGATATCCTTCATGCCACACCCAGTCTATGGGATTCACAGTGCCAGGTCAGCAGTCGTTAAAGGATAATATTGCTTTGTTATTATTTGCAACTTCCTCAGGACACAGGATGCCCAGCCTTGGGTTTGCAGCCTGTCATCGACCTGCTGCACAATCATGAAGTGATGAGGGGTTGGGACCCAAAGCACTCTAAGCTGAAGCTCCTGTCTCAGGAGTGGGTGCAGCAGATGGGAGGCAAATGCAAAAGGGAAGGATGGATACCTCTTTGTTTCCCTTGTGAACCATCCTCATGACCTAGGAGGTCCTCCCCACTTCTAGGCAGACCTCTCATTGAAACTTCCCAGTTTAAGCATCCCAGAATTTATTTCACTCCAAACACAAAGGCAGGCAAAAGGATCAAGACTTTTCATTTCTTTATTACACCGTTTTGGGCTTCAACTCTGTTCAGCAGAGTGTTATTCCGGGTCCTGCAGCATGCCTCATACAGCTATCACCAGAAATACTTAATTAAACTGGTAGGAATGTCACCAGGACCTGGCTAAAGAGACTTGCTCTTTAGTTTTAAGTCTATACTTCTGCGAGGAGTTGCCACAGAGGAAGACAGTAATGGCAAACAGTTCATTGTCCTTTAGTGAGAGTTGCCTCTAATGATATGGTGTCTAGGTACAGGCTGTTCTTCATGTACCAGATATAACAGAACCTCCACCTTTGGACACAGTGAGTGTGGATAGAGGGCGTAACAGCCAATGTGTACTCACAGGGAAAGCTGCAGTCTTTACAGGTGGGACTTCTCTTCAAGTTGAAGCATTAGGGTGACCCCAGCTGCAGCACATAGCTGTGGCCAGCCTGCAATGGGGTTGGCAGCCAGTCCCCAGCGTGGCAGGCTGCCATGGGCACTGCTGTGCTGCACTTAGGGGTGGCAGCCCCCCAGCATTGCCCTGGCTTGCCCCCAGGCAGCCAGCTCCCTGACCACCCAGTCCTACAGGTGACAGCATGGGGGCACAGATTTGCAGCTAGGGTGGGGCATGTAGGACCATGCAAAGGCAAATTAAGGACCTGCTCCCAGCACCCTGTGACGAATTTGGACTTCCACGGTTTCCCCCCCAGCATTGGCAATGTTTCTGCAAAGGAGGCAGCAGCTGTCAATCCACCCCAAGTGTGGGGTGCACAGGGTGCTGGCTGCCCAGGAGCAGGCAGCTGCCTGGCAGAGTATCCTCAGGCAGCCATGTGGGTGGGACAGTGCCACCTCCTCCTTGGCCCTCCTGGTGGCAAGCAGCCCCCTGCACAGCTTTCCTCGCAGGCTGCGGGGGACAGCGTGTCAGGGTTTGCAGGCAGACTCAGCCATAGCATAAATACAACTCTGGTTGCAAGGGCTGGCTCAGAGGCAGGGTGAGCAACAGAGGAGAAGACAGCTCAGTAATTATTTATGCTGCAGAGAGAAAAGAATTATTAAGCAGCTGTTGGCAAGCAGGCAAAGGTACCAAGATAAGCCAGGCTTCACGGTTTAAGAGTTCTGGGGAACCAGTGACCAAGAGCAGCATTTCAGCCTCTTGGTGCCATGTAGACCCATCTCTGCCAGTATGACAGAGGTTTACCTTCCTCTCTGATGTTCTCAAAGCACATTCTCAACTGCAGCATTCTGCAGAGAAATGTAAGTAAAGAGGAAGATAGCAAACTTTCATCATTATTGAACAATGCCTATTTTGTTGCCACTGACAAATGTTGAATTCCCAGAGACAATTGGGAAACTGGAATTGTGTTGAAATGGCTGCTGAAGACTTGGAGCCAGGCCAGATGTCCCTTCAAGGGTGCACAACTGGGTACCATGTGCCAATGAAGCTCTTTCTTCATTATCTAAACAAGCAGTGGAGCTTCTTCTGGGACCAACAGGACTCATTTCTCAGAAATCATCTTATCAGAGGGTGAATACTCAAATATCTGGTACCTTTCCCTTTGGGTGCCTGCATCTCCTCCCAGTACCTGAGTAGCTAAAGCAAACTATGACAAATGCAACTGATTTTTTAAAAAATGTCTTTTTCATATCAAATATAAATTTAATAGGCTCCCATGCTTCCCATTTTGACCTCAGATTTCCTAAAGAAGCAAGTCCTTCAGTGAAGTCAGTGAAATTCTGTCACAGATTTCAGCAGTGCCATAATTACACCTCTTGAGTTTTATTCTTATTTTCCTGAATGTCCCATTCACTTTAGCTGTTCTAAATTTTTGGAACAGTTTAATCATTGCTGTTAGCATGGCAAAGGTTGCTGCACCAGAAACATGTTCACCAGGGGTTGAAGGGATCTCCATGGGTGGTGCCCACCTGAGGAAAGCCAGGTCTGGTCTCCAGTCTCCACTAAAGCTTCCACCAGCATGTTTTGAAAGACTTAGAAAGACTCTCTCAGAAATGGGCACTATCTGATTACGAGGCCAGGGAGGGGCAGGGAGAGGCCTTGGTGTCCCATAT
Source organism: Hypocryptadius cinnamomeus (assembly GCA_013400635.1). NCBI lineage: Eukaryota > Metazoa > Chordata > Aves > Passeriformes > Zosteropidae > Hypocryptadius > Hypocryptadius cinnamomeus. The sequence continues at coordinate 189,775 of VYZP01044230.1, forward strand.
CCTCGGGACCTTTCATGGAGCCGCTGTGTTTGAGGTCACTGTTTCTTAAGCCATTTCACTAATGTGTCGCTCCCGCCAAAGGACCGAGGCTCTCCCTGTGCCCCTGAGTAACGCTTAGGCTGAAGGGCAAATGTTGAAGTATGGTGTGTCCTTCCCCCTGGGCTAGCCTGAGATCAAATTGCCAAGGAGGCCAAGCTGTAAGTCAGAGAAGGAGGGTGAGTTATGCAGCCCCCTCCACCATCCACTTTCCATCGGCACGCCAGCGACAAACCCATCCTCTGCAGAATAGCCTTGCAAGGTGCCAGGACACCAGAGAGGAGGAATCTCAATGTGTCTATCAGGGCCTCACCTCCTTGGTGGACAGCTGAGCTCTGGCACCTGCTGTGGAGCCCTCTGTGCTCCATCACGCCCATGAGCAACCCTGGGGGTGCACGTTTTTCCACTCCTGTGCACGCCTCCACGCTCACTGAAATACAGGGGCTAATTTCTCTAGTGGAGTAGACCCAAGAGCTTTGAAATCATACAGTATGAAAAATTCAAACATTTCCTATGTCCTGAGCTGCAAGATGTGACATCTTGTCAAGGGTGGGCAGCTACTGAGCATCTCTGGCTGCTGAATAGACTTTTTCCTCATTCCTAGCACCACATTTGCACGTGTTCTGTGAACATGAAGGAACTGAACACCCTGAGTAGGTTGTGTGCAAACCTGGGGGCTGGAGATTTCTTTGAAGCTGCTGACAAAATCAACAGCAAGGTTTCTTGGAGAAGGGAAGTGAAGCATACAACAACTGAGCTTTCCTCTTCAAAAAGCTGGTAAAGGATGTAAAGGGCTGGAGAAAAAGAGACAGTGTTTATAAAAGCTGAGGATTTTATGGGTTGAGAGTGGGCAGCAATTAATATAGCTCACTGCAGTTCTGAGCTATTTAACCCACTGGCATTGTAGCATGTATAGCAACACTGCTAAACAGACCAGCAGTAGTAAATTTAAGATACAGCTTTCCAGTGTCATGTAGTCAACATCTGGGAGCTGAAAACAGCTGTATCCTGGTATGCCTTTGTGCACAGGAACAGGGGTGGCCCTAAATCTGGGCTAACCCCACCAGCTCCAGAGAATGCTATGCTATCAGAAGTTAGGCACCTGCATAAGAATCATACTAAACAAGACCTGGCTTGCATTGCATCACAAACTGGGAATTCTGTGTTATAAAAGCATCTTTCTTTTCCAAGTGGTATATACAAACCTTGCCACCCTGACCTCTCCCAGGCTACAGGTCAGTGAGGTACTGGATTTTACAGCAGTTCTGTGAGGTCTAGGCTAAAGAAAGGCCACACACAGAGTATTGGAAGGCACGTTAAGAGCATCACATAACTACCCTGTGCTTTTAGACCATTCCTGCCTTTCAGTGCACCGTAACTCTTGCCTGCAGCAGAAGGGCAGCAGTGATGGCAGCAGAGGCAAGCCAGCTTTCACCTTAATCAATCACATGTGGAAAGCAATGCTGGCAGCTGTGAGAGGGGGAGCACCATCCCTTCTCCTTAATGTCTGTGGATGCTTTTCAGTGACTGCAAAGGTGTGGTAATAGAAAGACCTTCCTGAAGGACACTGGTGCAGCAGTGCTACTGGAGGGCTTTGCCTACCAAGTACCCCTGGGCCAGTTTGGTGCAGACTGTGACAGCTGAACTAAGAGCAAGCTCCAGCTATGCCGGAATTTCATTTTACAAGGGCAAATCTAATGGAGGATGGCTGCATAGAGACTGAGCAGAGGACGTAGCTGTGGCTGCTCCAGGGCTGCCATAGCTTTAGGAGACAGCAGCCTCATCAGTGAGGCACACAGAGTGGGTGGGGGAGCAGCTGCTGTCATCATGGGTCCCACTAAATGCTGCATGCTCAACTCAGAGATGAGGAAAAGAAAAAAAAGGGCTGAAGAAAGACGAAGCATATCCAGAGCTGAGCAAAAGTAAATTACTTCTCCCAAATTCAGCTTGATTTAAGGTTTCAACTCTGAGTGAAAAAAATCCTTAAGTGAATATTCTGAAAATTAACCATTAAATCCACTTAGATTCAGTTAAATTAAAACATTAGGAAATCAAAGGCAGCAAAATGATCTTTGTAGCCATGACAGATTTGCAAATACAAATAATCTTTACTTTTATGCAAGTTTTGCATTGTGTTAGATCTCTGCCATTGCCCAGACAAAAATGAAATATTACAATAAGGTTACCTGCATAAGCATTCATCCTTTTGCACCATGTTTCAGCAGCAAAAGACATTGCTCAGGATTTTCTACTGTCAGGAAAATTCACCAAGTTATTTAGAATTTCCTTTGAGAATTAAATACCCTTTGGTAGATGGCTCTATGGCTGAAACCAGCAGAACTAGGGAAAAACTAGGAAGACCCCAACCCTGCAAAGGAAGGTGCCACCAAGCATGGATGCTACAGTCCCACCCCTGGGAGTACTAGCACCCGGCCCACTGGGCTAGGGGACCTCTGTCCTCAAGGTATGTTTGCCTTGTACCTTCAGCTCAGAGCACCAACTTCCCCCAGCCCAATTCAAGACATGTCACTGCAGCTGTTTCTGAGCTTATTAGCAGCAGAACTGCAGGGTTAAAGGTGTTCTGCAGAGCCCGCTGAAGCTTTCGGACCTCATCCAGCTGCTCGTGGCACTGTCAGAGCTCACAGAACCCTGGTGAGGAATGGCAGCACTGGTGAAGCTGCCAGCAAGCCAGTGGCATGACACAGCCCAGGGGGGCTAGCAAGTGCCTTCAGTGTCATTTATGACAAAGCTTGCTTTGTGGGGCAGAAGCCTTTGGAGCGAGTGTGGCCCAGGAAGACTTCTCTGATCAGATGTACCTATTAGGAGGACAGAGGTGAGTCCAAAGCCCACCCATCTGGCTGCCCAGAGTCACTCTGGGAGGCAGCTCCTGTCTGGGGAGCCCCTCCTCAGCCTCCCTCCCAGATGACTAAGGATGACGGCAAGGGTGGCAGGCAGCTGATTGCCCCATGGCTGCAGTTTCACAACTCCAGCCATCTGTGGGCCAGGACTGCAAGCTTCTTAAGCCCTCAGGAAAACACATAGGAACACTTTCCAAATTGCTTGGGAGTGACTGTAGCAGCTTCCCTGGGGCAGCAGAAGCTAAGTGCTCCTTTGCAGCTGCTGCTCTCAACTGTCTGGGCTAAATCTTCAGCACAGGAGCAGGCCCACCTGTCATCCTCTCCACTTATGCAAGCTACACTTTTCTCTTAATGAGGAGGGGGGTGGAGGGGGGAAATGGCTAATTGTTCATAATTATCATTGTGTTATGGTGTCTTACTGCCATCTCAGCCATCAGATACCCCTCTCTGCACCCAACAACTCAGCTTGTGCCTGCAGAGTCATAGTGTTGGCTTTGGGTTCTGCAGATGCATAGGTCTGATTCTCCCTCTGACCAAAAAGAGGTCATCTGACCATCCCTTTCCATCTTCCTCAGTTCTGGAAGGACAGGCAGTTTCTTTTAGAGGCCCAACCCCCACCCCCAAAACAGCAGCCTTTTCCCAGGCCAGCTGGGTGCCCTGGTGAGGAATGCTGACAATCTGCCGTCCTGGAGCGGAGCTGTCAGCATTACTTCCCTACTGCTGAGCCCTCAGTCAACACTCACATAAAGGATAAGTATGCAGCCCGCAGCCTTGTGACAAGAGCTGTGACTTTGTTTAGGAGCCAAGCACTAGGAAAGAGTACCAGGGAAACGTGGCTTAGTGGAACAGGAAATATTAACAATCTGTGATAAAAATGAAAAAAGCAGCCAGTACACATTTAACTCAGCTGGAGGCACAGCTCTATGACTGGCTGCGACTAGCAGCAACCTCTGAAAAAAACAATAAAGAATAGCTTTTCCAGTTCAAGGCTGACTTTTAAAAGAACAGTAATTTTTCATGTGTTCATCTGCATACAAGAAAAGCCCCTAAGCAAAGTCATCTGCATATTGCAGTAGCTGCTGGCACAGGAAAAGACATGGAGTTTTCAGGTCCACAGATGGTTGAAGGAGCTGTTGTGAAAGCTCACAAAGATACACTCACACAGCCCCATCATGCTCCAGCAGCAAGTTGAGATGAGTTGGCTACTACAGCTTTGTCCAGCAGTCAGTTTTGGTTTATCCTGCTAGAAAAACAAGATTGGGATAAGTGTGTCTGACTAAAAGGATTTTTCTCAAAGGTCCTTCTTTCGGAGTGAAATGGTTAAATGACAGCAAAATAGTAGAGAAAGAAAATTATTTCTCCCCCTGACCCCTTTAGTTTCTTTTGTGTTTTAGTCAAACCAGGTGTCAGGCTGGAAAAGATGCGTTAACACTGGATTCATATCTACAGAGTCCTTTCAAGTTATTATGGGGCTGATAACCTCTCTTTGTCCTTGTAATCCACAGTAAATAGAGGAGCTTAGTCGCTCAGGAAATAGGGAACAATTCACAGATCCCTTCGTTCCTAGTACGCTGTTTGCACAATGCCTAGTGCTGGGAATAGCCAGAAGCTGATTTAATAATCTGAAATCATCCAAGAGTCTGCTAAATCCCAGGTGAAGTCCAAGTGTTTCTGCCTTGCTCTTGTCTCCAAGGAGCAAGTAACTGCAACACGATGAATCTTTAAGGCTGGAACTTAAATGGCAAGGCAGTCACTCATTTAGTTCTTCATCCAAGGAGCATCCAAGCAGCACTGGCAGGGGGATTGGACACTGCATGTGCAGGGGATTGTAAGGAAGGTCTCTACCAAGCACAGGAAATGAAGCAGGCTCTGCTGTGAGAGATAGCACTTCTCACCCAGGGGCAGGGACCCTGGCTATGGATGGAACACTGCTCTGTGGCTCCCAAGGCATGACCTTGGGCAGGCAGCATGGGCTCTCCAGTCCCGAGTTTCCTCTTCTCCAAAACAGAGATATGATATACAAGTGGGCTGAGAGCCTTGCAGAGAGGTGCTATCACTGGTACAGAGAATTATCATCCCAGGCCCAGGTCCAAAGCACAGAGCAACAGGGAGAGCTATTCCCTCAAAGGACCCTGGCTCTGGCACCCAACCCAAGCACAGGCCATATATGTTCTCCGAGCTGCAGGTTCACCACTATACTTTTACCTTTGTAAATGACAGTAGGTGCAAAAGGTCCTAAAGGCTGAGCCTCAAAACCTGACAAAAATGATCAGTAATGAAATAATCTCCTCCTAGATGGTATGTGGCCCAGCTCTTGAGCCTCCTGCGAGTTACAGTCAAAGCCATATGTACAGTCATAAATATCAGAAATATTTACAAAACACAGACAAGATCTTAAAAACAACAGGAGTGATTTCTTCATCTCACTGGAAGCCTTACAAAACATGGGGTAAATTGTCTCAATTGAAATATTCTGCTGACCACAGAGGGCTGTATGCTTCATTGTAATGGTTAGTCATTCTATACATATTTTCTGGTTCAGTTTATCTACTACGGCTGCTCACAAACTATTGCAAGGCAAAGATTAGGAAGCAGGGTCATTAGAAACATTGTTTGTGTGAAATCCACTGTGGTCATAGCACAATACAACACAAAAGGTAAATCAAACCCCCATTCCAACAACCATTTCTCCTGCACTGGTGGCTGGCATAGCCAGAGACATCTTGGAGAAGACCAGGAAAGGCTGATTTTAAAGTGGCTAATTTAAATTTCCTGTGATGAGCCTGTACTGGGATACATGTCTCTGCTTTGATGTTTTTCTAAAGGCCTAAAAAAGCAAAAAAAAAAAAAGTTCAAGCACTTAAGCACAGAAACCTCACCCCTGGCTTTTTCTACAAGTCTCCTGAGGAAAACTTGTAGGTGCTGCAATCCAACCAGGCTGTTGAGGTAGAGCACAAGCTTCATGCAGATGCCAGCTGGCAGTACAGCCTCACTTCCCAGTGCTTCATATAGCAGCTGATGTCTCTTTCCTTGTAAATTCGGTGTGTACCATTAGGCCAAGACTCCACAAGTAATTGAGCCTCATGCAGAGGTCCCAAGCAGCTCCCAGCTCCTTTGGGTGCCAGGACACCTTGAGGATGTTCAGCTCTTAGCAGGCCCAAAGGCACCTCTGCTCATCTTCAGCACAAAAGGCACAAAGCAACACTGTGAGAAGTGTGTACCAGGGTCCTTACCTTACACATCAAAAATCCCACACTGGAAAGACAGAAAAAAACCATAACAAACACCCATGGTAATGTTCATTACTTTTTATATTTTTTTTAATGCTTATTTCAAATTTATAAAAGACTTAAGCTGAAAGTCTTTATGATGGTTGATTTTACTCTAAAAAAATATGGATAGGTGTGGAAAGTAATTTGGCACTTTCTAAAAAGGACTGAGAAGTTCCTGATAGAAACAAGCACTCAGAGGAGTAAAGGCTTTCATTGAATTCTGGTTTGGGTTCAATTACAAAGAAAATTGTTCAGCTTCAGCTGTGCTGTGAATTCAGTGAAATTGCATTCTGGTCTAGATTTCATCTGGGGGAAGGGGACACACACACATTTAGATTGGTCTTCTTTTGTATTTTGTTCTTCTCAAAAAGCATAGGCATTATTTCATCTTCCTCTTCCCATCATTTAATTGGGAAATACGCAAGGACAGAATGTCAGTGTTACCCTAATCACACACCATCAATACTGACACAGATCATGGGCAAAGGTCTTGCTTCTGGGGTTTCATTCCTGGGGCTTCTAAATCAAAAGAGAAGCAGCCACCATTTGTGAAAAAGACCGACATCTGTCCCAGTCTGGAAAAATTCTGGTTGATTTCAATCAACTCTGAATCAGATCCAGATTTTCTCTCTGTACCCCACATTGTACTTCAGATGAGAGGAAACTTAAGAGAAAATGCTAATAAGACAACATTCCTTGTTAGGAAAATAATGGCCTATTTCTAGGACCATTGCATATGAACCATAAATACATAAGCAGTCTTACTTCACATCCTCTTAATCAAAAGTTAAAGCAGAGAAGCATGTATTGGTGTACTTTTGTGAAGACATCACCATTGGTGCTGGAGCAGAAACAACCAGAAATTATAAAACTCTTGTTCCACTATATTTATGTCCTTACAAAGACACCACTGCTATTAAAAGCTTATAAGGGATAACTCTAACAGCTATAAGCAACAGTGGGTCCTTGAATAAATAATAAATTTAGAGATGCTTAACTGACTTTTCAAAGCTGCTGAGCACCAGAGCTTGTGAGAGGTCAGATCTTTAAGCTATAATTTACATATCAATATTAAGTTCAAATGCCTGTATTTTGGGAAGTTTGCCATTGAATAGAGAACTTGTTACAATAAAAGCTTTCTTATGGAAGAGGTTACTGACATTTCCCCAATGAAGGCAAACAGCACCAACGTGTCTAGGTCAATGCACATTGTGCCCCTGAAAGTAATACACCTTCAGCAGATGCTTGAAAATGAGGACCTGCTGCAATACAAATACATATCAGGGGAGTCCAAGACATCTGAGCAGCTGCAGCGCTACAGAGAGCCCAAAGCAGCACATTTTTCTTGTTATACCTCATTTCTTTTCCCATGAAGCTAGAAAACAACAGGTCAGAGTTTATGCCAGATGGTGGAAGTGGTTTTTTTCTGGATTAATTTCAGGTTACTTGAAATTCAATCATAGTGTTTAAGATCTATGAAAAAGAGAAACAAGGCACATTTAATGCTAGAGTTTAGACTCCTAATGTCACACAGAGCAAGGCATTTACAGGTAACAGTGATGAGCCTGAATTCTGTGCCCCAAAGACCTGCTGTACATGAACTGTAACACTGAGCGTTACAGAAATCAGATATACTTGGTGTGGGTGCTCACACATCCTACACTGCAAGAAGCAAAATTGAGGACTCTGAGTCTCATAATGGTGCTACATATATAAAGATTAATTGAGGCATCTAAGTGGGTCTTCAGAGAGTACCTACCCAGGTTCAAAGTGTTCCTCTTAGGCTCTTAGACTGAGCTTAAGACATTGGAAAAGCTTAGACCAGGCTTTAATCATCACAAATAGCCCACCAAACAACCATTCTTCCAACATATTGAGAGCTCTTTCAATAGATACCTCTTTATTTGAAATGGAATGTATCTTGAAAAATATGAAAAATAAATCACATCTCTCAGAAATCATTTATGAGTCATATTTACACACAATTTTTTTTTGACGACACTGGTATTTCTGCTCACAAGAGGATACGCTAGAAAACATTTCGTACATCACTGCAGCTATAATTCAGAAGCTGGCATTTGAATATCATGAACCTTAAAAAGAGGAATTACTTCAGGATGTCACAGAAACAACATCCACTTGATCTTCCTTTTCCCCCAGTTCCTAAATTGTCCTGGTCACCACAGCTTGGATTTTCTTGATAAATCTGCCCCTTGATTACTTTTTTTTTTTTTTAATTACAAGTAATTTTGACCTTTTTATGAACACTGTCCCCACTTTTGCTATCTATACCAAGCATTTGCCTTTGTGTGTTTTACCAGCATTTTTGTTTATTCTGTAATGAATTTACTTCTGCCATGTGCTGTCAGATTTCTTTTCAGGTTTTTTTTGGGGTTTTTTTGGAAGAGGAAGAACAACTTAATTTATTTACCTGCAAAGCTCCAATAAGATGGAGCATGATGTGCTGAACCTATTTTCATAGCCATTGCTTACAACACAGTAACAGACAGTATTAAATCCAGATGTTCAAATGAAGACTATGCAGTAATACAGGGGCAAGATGAAAAAAACCCCAGAAGTACCTCTTATAACATCAAACAATTTCTTGGTCTAAAATTACTATCAATCAAGAAAAAAAAAACCAAAACAAAACAACAAAACAAAACAAAACTCAAAGCCCAAAAAACCTCACACGCCATGGAATTCAGAGCGTGAGAAAGTTGTCAGACTGTCCCCATCAGACAATTTAGCCTTATTTATACTGACAGGGCATGAGCCACATGGTCCAACTGTCCCCAGGGGACCCCAGCCAATTTGTTCCCATTCAGTTTCCAGAAGACAGTTAGGAGACATGAGGAAAAAGTTTGATCCTTACACCCATCCCATCCACTCAGGCTGGAGGTATCAAGGTAGATTTTCTGACCACCTCTCACACTAGGAGGCTGTCTGACATCAAAGTTTTCAAACAGGTAACACAGCAGGTAATGACAAGCAACAAAAGTTTGTTGAACTACATCAGTCCAAAAGATTTTCAGGTCATCCTTCAGACCAACTTAAAACAAGAAACATAAAAGTGGGGTATTGACATTGAACCAGTGAAAAAGAATAGCAAATTTGAAATTAACGTAGTTTCCTCATACCTTCATGTTAATTTTCTCACTAAAATGATCATCTTTAGCTTTCAAATTACAAATACTTCCAGAAGAACAGTAAAATTTCAGCTTTAGACTACATCCATAGACTTCTGTGGCATATAGAGGCTTGCATCCACTGAGGACAAGAATAACTGCCTCTCTCAGAGAAATACATGTGTCTCTGCTCAAATAGGAATTAATTCTCATCAGTTACATTTATCCTTCAGTAGGCTAAAATGTATTTTAGTAGGCGAGATCAGCAATACATCTGAGTACCTGAAAAGGTGGATTAGTTTCTCAGTAAACTGTAGTCAATCACTCTAAAGAGAGGAGCCAAATCACAAATTACAGTCTATTTTGTGACTCTTTGACTAGCTCATTAGAGAATCCCCTTGCAGCTCTAACATCCAAGCGTTAGTAGAATGATAATGACAGATGTACAGAGATGTGGAAATTGAGTATTATGATTGCCAAGCCAGCGAACCTAATCTTAGAAGATGCGGGGCACCTTCAATTAATTTCAATTAATCGCCAAATAGCGACTTTGTTAGGACAGCTGTAATCTACCACCCCAAGCTCACCACGCTGCCTTGTCGAGGGCCAGGTCGAAAAGAAGCGCCCAGCAGTAACTACAGAGGATCGTCAGGGCTTTGACTCTGCACCATAACATGCTTTAGTCATCTAGATATGTGACCCTGACACCTGGGGGAAGGAACAAAACACAAGGGCTAACACAGACCTCAACTTACTCTTTGCTGAACTTAATCTTAGAGTGCAGAGGAAGGGACCAACGTACATAGTAGTGATTCTAAAATCTCCCTTTGAGTATCACTTCAGCTTTTTGCTTTAAACACTTACAGAAAAAAGCTTGCACCAAGAATGTAAGGCTCTTGCTGTCAAGTTACACCTCATTTACACAAAAAGCCTTGGATGTGTAGCTTTAAAAGATTTTGTTTATGTTAATGTATGTTGTAAAAAGGGGCCAAAAGCCATTTTCCTCACCACACTAGCTAAAATAAATATCTCCATGGCTTTGACATTTTACCTTGGACCAGAGACAACGGGCCACATCGCTCTGTCCCACTTGCAGCCTCCCCATTCCATTTAAACCCGAGAAGCTGGGCGGTAGCAGCACCCAAGGTGAAGCCAGCCATCATCAGAAGGGCCCTGTCCTAGAAAGCTCACTGCCCGTGCCTGACTCCCTCCTCTGCACTGGGCAAGGAGCTCCGACCCGCTCCCGCCAGCTTCGGCAGCCCAACTCCCACTGACTTTTAAGAGGCAGAGAAACACACACCAGCTGTGCAATTAGCCCTTTGTTTTCCAACTTCATGGCTTCATCAATGTTTTTAGAGGCACGATGGCACGCCTCTCTCAACATCTGACAGTGCTAAACACCAAAATTAATCTAGTTCATCTCAGCTAGAGAGCAACTTTCAGCTTATAAAAACTGTGACCAAAATAATCCATTTGCACACTAAAACATACATAAAATTTTAAACTATGGACTGCTTTAATGCAAGACATTAAAACACCGCCATGAAAATGCAACACAGGTTGAGAGTCCAGACCACTTGGAAACTGAACGTGCAGAGGGAGCCCTGAACTCGGACGCTAAGAAACGTTCACGAACACTTCCCAGCTCTGGCCCACCAGCCTAGGAGCAAGCACACCACACAGACAGCTGGAATCCAACTCAGATTCCTGTATCACAAAAGAAGGTGGTCAGATTCCTTCCGCTCATACACTAAACAGATTGGTTTTAATCTCAGAATGACAAGCAACATTGCTTTTTTGAATAGCCAAGCATGAATAACTTTTTATCATCTTCCACCACGTTTAATACTAAAAAAAATAAAAAATCAATTAAGCCCCAGATTATAATTGTTGTTCTTATTAGAGAAAATAGGTTTCATATGCAGTACGGGTTTCAGCCAAATTTTGAAACACACATCACATTTTCCATGCTGGTGGAGTATAGTGTATTTTGGGTAAAAAAATCAATAACTTCTCTGTCAAATTTCACACAGTCAAAGTACCCAGAACTTCTCCATCCTTTCAGGGAGCTAACATGCATATTGTTTTTTCCTTTACTTTTTTGATACGGCCTACATTCAGAAATGTCTTGCAAATAAGCCTTAAAAAAAAAAAAAAAAGGAAAACAAAACCAAAAGAAAACAATCCTAATAAATAAAATAAAATACATTAAAATAAAGTCACAGTACATCATGTTTCCTAGAAGTCCCATCGCACCAAAGGATCCTTTCCAAGGTTCATAAATAATGGATTTGAAATGCTTCTCGGCACCGAGGGCGGCAAAGCAGCAGCAGCAGCTGGCTGAGGTTCGGGCTATTGAGCCGCTTCTCTCCCGTCTACCTGCGCCTCCGGCGTTTGCCCAGTTTCTGAGCCCCTGGAGCAGGTCCGCCACGAACGCGCTCTGTCGCTCTTCTCGGAAGCGCTGCGTGACCGTAACCTGCAGTGAGACAGAGAGCATAGAGGGCAGCCCGTCAGGCGAAGAGGCGGCGGCCGGGGCCGGCAGCCCCGCGGGTTCCGGAGCGGCGGGCGCGGTGCCGGGTCCGTACCTGCGCTAGGCGGAGTTGGAGGCGCCGCGGAGCCGCGACCCGTGGGGCGCCGCCAGGTGCTGCTGCTTCTGCCGGGTGGAGCGCACGGCCAGGATGGCCTGGCGGTTCTTGTACTGCACCATCTGCAGCGTGATCGCCGCGTTCCAGCCCTGCTCCTGTGCGCACCGAAAGTCGATCTCCTTCCCCTCGGCCATCACCACCGTGAAGTACACGTACTTGCCCTTCCGCTCCACGCAGTCCACCGTCTTCATGTTGGAGAAGTGAAGCTCCTTGATCTTGGCCGCCGGCTCGGCCGGCGACGCCGGCTGCTGCTGCTGCTGCGGCGGCGGGGGGTGCTTGGGGGGGATGAGGAGCAGCCCCTCCTCGGTGAGGATACAGCGCTTCTTCTTCCAGAGCTGCAGCAGCCCGTCGCTCCTCTTCTCCAGCATGCCCTCCTTCACCGCCTTACAGCCGCTCTCCAGCATCCTTCTGGAAGGGTTAGACGGCCTCCGCCCGCAAGGGCTGGGCTCGGGGTGCAGGCGGCACCAGCCGAGCACCCTCCGCCGGGCGCCGGCTCCGAGGCGGAGGGCCGGGAGCGCCCCGGCCCGCAGGAAGCGGAGCGGCTGCCGCCCGTACCGCGGCGTGGCGAGCGGCGGGCGCTGCNGGCTGCGGAGGGAAGGGGTTCCCCGCTGTAGTTAACCAGCGCTAGGCTAATACAGAGAGATTACCAAGACACGGCAAACGCCCGAAAGCGCTCCTTTGCTTCCTCGGGGTGTTCCGGCGCTGTTTAGTTGAAATGCATTTCCTCAGCCTGCCTCCTTGGGCAAGAGCAGTCAAGGGCCCTCTTCTGCGTGTTTTCGATTCAAGCCCAGTAAAAGAGTGCCAGTTTCCAGCTGAACCCTGATAATTAAGCGATCATCGCTCCATTAAACAAAAGAAAGCCTGAAAGAATCCGGTACAAGAGCTTGATCCCTATGCTGGTCTGGGGAGAAGCAGCTTCAACTGTATATATAAAATAAAAAATAAATCTTTATTTTCTGCAGCAGTTTGAATAATGTCTAAAGAAAGACATCTGTACCACTGCCCTAAGGAAACAGCAGGACCTCAGTACATGGAAATTGCAAAAGCAGACTAGGGGGAAAAAAAAAACCCAAACAAAATCGAACTGGCAAGCAGCTAGGAGCATTTTTATCACTCTGCTTTGCTGTCACACATTTGCTTATTGTTTGGATTATCCCCTGAGGTTAGCTTTTGAATAAATTTGAATAGAAAAGTAAAGTGACCTAAGGTTAATATGAAACTATTTAATAGTTCTTAATCCTCTGATGTAAATCAAAATCCCACATAGCTGAATTTGGCTGACAAAGCCAATGTAAACTGAATGCTAGAAGTTTCATACTATGTCTGAGAGCATTGTTTTTAAACATACATTTATCATGGCCATAAAAAAACCCTCTTCACATCAATCTTGGCAGCTAGGAAGCAGATCATGCTGCAGCATGTGCTGTATTCTAACAGATTAGAAAAAAAAACCCCAAAATTATGATAGCTTCAATTGAGTTTGTCTCTGATAACATTTTAAAAAGGATTTCCTCTTATACTCTTTTCCTCTTGAAGTTCAAAGGTAATTTTGATAAATTGCTGAGGGGTAAACAATTTAAGGCAATAAAAGCAATTAAAATTTAGCTGGTTTACCCTTTTCGAGGTAACTGGAAAACAGTAACAAAGGCAACCTAGCTAGCCATAAATTAGATGGAAAAGGAAATCAATATCCTAAACCATCCATTTATATAAAGAATAGTTCTTTCTCCTTAGAGCTGAATGGATAGACTGCAAGATACAGGTCATTGCCACAACCATTTTATGCCTATTTTAACAGAGGCACACGCTAATTTCCAAAAGATCTGAACACCATTCACCAATTGCCTCCACCAGCAGTTCACTGCCATTTAAACCTAATTTTCCTTGCAAAAATATCTGTATCTCCAGCTGATTGTGCAAATACAAGGTGTCTCAAAAACAGCTTGAGCAAAGTTAAGAGAATTCCTGTCTTTCCACCTGTGTTTTGAACCTATTTCTTTGCTCCTGATGAGGTCTCTGCTCACGTGACACACAATTTTGAAACTCTCCTACTAAAGCAAACTGGTTAAAATGCATTCACCTATACACAGCAGCTTAATAAAATACTGAGTTTACGTAAGGCATAGGATACCAGCCTAAACCTACAGAAAACTGATTTCTAACAATTCACCTGTTCAGTTTTGGTTGCTGCTCCACTGCTGTAAGTGAACAGCCATTTGATTCCAGGTAAATGCACTAACCAGTGTGTGGAAACTCGCATTAGAATTGAGAGTGCCACTTGTTACACTGTAACAGCATTCAAAAAACTCTCCCCCCACCCCACCACACTGCACGGTAACACTTAAGGGTATTAACACACAACCTGTATCTGTATAATTTAAGGTGAGCTTTTTCTCTTGTTCTCAGTACTGACAGGAAACTGCAATTAATCATATGAAAAAATGGAGACTAGTGTGGAAGGCCAAATATTTTCATCAAACATACAGGAGAAAGAGACTAAAGTAATTTTACTTCGCCTTTCCATGCAAAGCATTGACTGTCAGATTTTGAACCCAACTCCAAACACTGATGGACATACTCTAATATACAGACTCACAGCACTCTTTATTCCTGGTGAAATTCATCTAAGCACGAGGTCAGAAGCAAACACGCAAAACATCCATTTAAATTTGTACTCTATAAGCCAACAAATATTAACAGCCGTTTAAAACACACTGTTTGACCAAAATATCCAGATCAGTCAAAAGCTACAAGACTAGTGCAAGATGAAATACTGACAGTTCCATGATAAAAGAACAAAATATTGTGCAGAATTTGCCAGTAAAGGATAACAAATTTTGTTTTCCTAGATGCAAGTCAAAACTGAACTTCTGCAAATGTTTCTTACATTACTATTTTGAGAAACCACATTCAACAGTTAGGCACACCACAATATCACACTGAGATTTTACTTTACTTTTCTTGAAATACATATTTAAACCACTGCATTTAAATAAAATGCTTCACATCTGCTACCATTATTGAAGTTTCAGTAAATATTGGGCAGGTTCTGCAGCCATTCCAGAAATAGCTGATGTGAAGATGCCTCCTACTGTCAAACCTGAAATACTACAGTCTGAAAATGTGACCTTGGGTGCAGACTTTTCCTGTCAGTAACTCCATCTCACAGATACCTGTATATACCCCTCAGTAAACGAAGCATAAATGAAACACTTTCCATAACTAATAACCACACTGCCCCAGGCCTTAGCATTCCCTAAAACCCCTGGCAGTACCAAATAAATAAACTGTAGGCAATTAACCAGCTATTGGCATAGCAGCTTCTCCAGCCTGGCTTTTTCAAAGTCCTTTGCACTTCCGAGGCAGTGGCTTTCCAAAAATATTCCAACTTAAGATCACACGTTGTAGAGAAAAACCAGGCTGTAAAGGAGCTTTTAAGCTTCTCAGATTTGACCACTGCAGTAAAACATGCTATGAGTTCAGAACATTTTCTCCACTACAGGGCAAATGTAAATCTGAGCAATTACCTGCCAACACGAGCACACAGAAGCAAAGCTCGTAACAGCAAGTTCAGGAGTCAAGCCCCTCCTGCAGCTGCAGAGCCAACTTGTGTTGACAATTCACAAGCTTTAGTCAGACACCTGCAAACACAAGAGCCCTTCTGCTATGGCCTCTCAAAACTTGTGTTCCTGTCCCTGGTATACACAGGCACACAAAAATATGGAATACATAGCTTATCTGTGCTTGGTGTACCTGTCTTGTCTGCTTTACTCACTCTGATTTTCCCTACAAAAGCTGAGATGCACACCACATGTGGAACACTACCAGGCCTGAGCAAAGGTCTGACAAGAAGATTTTAAGAGCAATGAGACAAATGCCATGAGGATAAACTTCTACCTCCCCTTGTTAGTGTATAGAAGTAAGACTTTATCATTTTCAGTAGATAATTTATGCTCAATTTAGGCAAGCATTAGCAATTAAAAGTCAATTATTTCAACATCCTCTTGAAATCTTGTGGGGAACCTCAAACAGGTTACTGAGCTGCTATTAAGAAATCAAAATGGAGATGTGGTTGCAACAACTTCTCTGACCTGTAAAAGTCTTGGATTAGAGAAGATGACATCTGTACAGAAAAAAGAAGAAAGTGCTGTAGAGCTGAGTCTACCTACTCTAACATCCATGTGGCTCTAGACCCAAGCCAGCAGACCATCAAGGCTGTTCATGCTTTCATTATCAGGCTGCCCCCTTCTGTACTGAGGGGTGCAGCATTTTGCTTCCTTAAACTGCTGAGAGTGCCACAGCACAATCCTCTGCCCAGCAGAAGGCATTTGATAAACAACTGCTGCATAGACACCTTTGGATATAGGAAACCTTTAGCAGAAAGGTTAATCATTCATCTGCATACAAATTTCCAAACCAGGTTGACAACAATGGGCCCTGAAACACAGGGAAAGTTTTGAGTACCAGCTTGAAGATGAACACATTAATTCTCTCCACTTTTCTACATTCTGCTGGCTTTTTCCACTTAAAAAGCAAAACATGTCAGAATTACAGCATCAGCCATTAGTTTCAGGTACATCAATTTCAATAACCCAGAAGAGAATCTAAGCTTATGAAGCTAGGAGACACTAGTAAGCAGTGTTGCTATGCCCAGTGTTCAAATAATCCAAGGTAACACTTCTAACTGCACCTGACATCACTTGTCTCCAAAAAGTAAAACTTTAGAATGCTAAGCTTAAATCTGAGCTCCTTTATTTCAGGATGCTGTAATTTTTATTTTTTTTTTAACATGAACAAAGTTGTATCAGACAGGCAAACTCTTCAGTTCTAATCTAATCTAGATTGCTAAAAGCAGCTATGAAAGAATTGAAAAGAAGCTTCCCTCTTCATCAAACGTAAGCCCCGAAAACCCTTCCCTGACATCCAAAGTCTCACTTAACTCTCCTCTTTCCTCACCAACCTCCCACTTTTCCCCCCAAAATAATTCTCCCTTCAATACAGCAAACAAAACTGGACAGAAGATACTATTTACACAGGTGTTAAATTATGGTGCACTTCTGCATTTACACAGGTGTTAAATTATGGTGCAGTTCTGCAACTGCTGCCAAAGACAGCAGTTTCTATTTCAGTGACACATTTTGCCAGCCAGAACCTGTTAACAAGGTAACTTACCCTCCTCAAATATTAAAGGAGATTCTCTACACCTGGTATAAATTAAAAGTGAAAAGAATGAGTCACAACACTCCAATCAATGTTGAAAGTTTAATGTTCCTGCTACATACTGCCTTTCAGAACTGCTAAACAAGAGTGTTATTAATAACAAAACTACAGTAAGCACCAGAACAGTTTTAATTTAACCAATGCCATAAGAACTGGCACCTCATTTATATTCTTCTTTTTGCTGCAGTCTGGAGAGCACAAGAACTGCTGATTTAGAACTAGCATGTCAATCTGGAGAGAAGCTCACCAAAATCAGTCAATAGGATGTATTCATGACCCTGGATCTTTCAGGCTGCAGGTGCGCATCTAACAACTCCCCTTTTCAAATATTGTATCCCATTGTATGTTATGAAGGTGTTAAATGAGAAAGTAATCAAAGAGCAAGCCAAATTTGTTAAGTAGTGAATTTTGAAACTTACAACTTTTAACAGTTCATTTTCTTTTTAAAATACAATTACCAGATGCCGTTAGCAAAAATGGGCTAGATCTAAGTAAGGACTTCAGAGACTTCCCATATCCAGTGGTATGAACCCCAAAGCCCCATCTTAATGACTTCTCAAACTCAGAACATACTATCACAATTTGGTCTCTACACGTCCTCAAGTTTAAACTTAATCTTGGGAGATATTTAGAGAAGAGACCATTTGAAACCCAAACACCTGGCAGGGTCAGGGATAAAGGACAAGCATAAGCATATTCTGATACCACAAAAAACACAACCACATCTACTTTAACACATAGCTACTGAGAGTGTTTGCTAACCTTTCATAACTGCTTTTTCTATGCTATGATCTGTGTTACCTAAAAACCACCCAAGATCACAGCTTCAATGGTCCTGCTTTACATACAGCTATAGATAACGAGCTCCTTCTCCCAAATCTACGGATACTTGGAGAGGAGACAGATGAAGCCTGACAGGGATTCTGAAATGAAGTAGTGTGGTATTTAGGCCTTCAAGGAATTAAAAAGAAAAATCAGTAACAAAACTAAAACAGTTTAGTCAGAGGACACTAGACCCACATCTTCTTGAGGGGGGCTGAGGATTTAGAAGGGCACTTGGGATAAGCTTCATTTTGTATTACTTACCCTCCAGGCAAGAGACGTGCTACAGAAACTCTTCCATCAGCCCTATCCTCACGTGGTCATTGCCTCCTCCTTGCCCTGCTCTTTTAAAACCTTTACGGCTAAGTGTGTAAGTGGCACAAAAAACCAGTAGCTACTGCAGAAATAGATCAATTTCCAACACTACAAGGACTCTTCCATCCCTGAAAAAGCTATCTACTTGGCTTAGAAGATTAGAATATATATATATTTATGTGAAGGACAAGACAGCATGTAGTAGCATGCTACTGACTGGAAAAACTCAGAATACATCAGTTCACAGCCTCTTTCAGCTCAGTATGTTTAAATTTACATCTCACCAAGCACCTCCACTGCTAGGCTAGAGACAAGGTAAGAACGAGATGAGAAAGATCTTCAATAGCCCATGTGTTTCAACTGACAAAAATATCCAATATGGACAAAGTATGAACCAGAATGTGCAAACACAAGCACAGTGAACAGAACATTAGGTGAAGAAAGCAGAATTTCTTTGGGTTTGTTTCCTCACAGATGCTTGATACAGTGAGGACACACTAGAATACAGCTGTGTTTCCAGCACTCCCTTCTGCTGCAGGGCATGCTTCGCTCAGAACCACCTAGCTCCATCTACACAGACTGAAAATCCAAGGCACTTCGCTCCAGATTTCATACTAGTAGTCAATGCCTTAGAGTCAGGCACAGCAATACCGAAGTCCTTTATCAGATCTAGCCCCACTTCTAAGAACTTGTCTTCTCTAAAATGGCAGTGTGGACCAATCACTGAAACATTGAGCTCAGATTCACAAGTATCACACTGCAAGTGCAAAGTATGGATCAAACTTTCCAAACTACTGTCTTTGTTTTTCAAATGCTATATAATTTACTTTTCAGTAATTATCAGCTTTTGTTTCTAGTAAAACATGAACTGCAGCATGTAAGATATGCATTACCAGTCTACACATGCAGATACACAAGTAATAAAACAAGACTAGCTTCTGAAAATACTAGGTTTTATTCACACCCCTGTGGTAAACAATAACCTTAATATGATGACTAGGTTTCTTTTGTATTTCACTATGTCACATAAAATACAAAACCCATAGCATAAACAAGCTGACAGTTATGAATGTTTAATGTGGTCTCGTCAGGAAATTAAACAAGTTATACTAGTCTTCTCAAGTAGTCAAATTCAAAATGCATCATCATCTCCGAGTTAGTACAAGTCACTGCCATTTCTATAACAAAGTAATGAAGGCACAGCTAGTGCAAGCAGACTTAAACCCGTTCAGACTACTGGGCTGAAAAAATACTTTGGTTGGTTCTTCAGGAGAGAGTTTTCTCTAAACAAATATTGGTCTCAGTTAACAGTTCTGATCATCTTCACAGCTGCAGTCTAATAGCTACATGACAAAGACTTCACAAGAACCAAACTATGTAGCAATGAATTAACATTCATGCTTTAGGGCATTTACTGCATTCTACATATTGGCAGAAAATTATACTGTTAAAATGCTAGGTAGATTGAACCTACATTTTAAACTGGTTCTTAAGTGTTCAATTTCTTTTTTTAACAAATTGGTTACTTAATTCTACCAAGATACAAAACATAAGGCTGTAAGTAACTAATAGTTGTGTTTAGGCTATTACAGTGCAGGTAATCCTCAAGGCCACAGACACACTGCTTCACTGCTGCTTGCATTCTGCTGGGTTTTGATCCTTCTGTTGAGAAAAAAGGAAATACAGTTTACAGAAACAGTATTTAAGAAGAACTATCAATATTGCTAAGCATGCTTTCTCAAGCTGCAATATTCTTCCAAAGTTCTTCCATCTTTTCCCTTGCATTAAATGTCTAGCATTAGCAAAAGTACTGTCTTTGGATGCAGCAATATCCACACTCATCTATTTTGGCTTTGTTGGCACATCAGGATACAATCCAGAATAAAAACCTGCTCAGAACTAAGAGTGGTAAAGTACTCTAAAAGACACTGTAACTGGAAAAGGAGAAGAGTGAGGTGCAGTAACAAACAAGCCAGCTCAGAAGCAGCATGCAGACCCTCTTCACAGTTTGAGACAAAAGAAACTTCCTATGGGTGGTAACAAGACCATAGCCTTATGCTAGAAGACACTGTAGAGCAATGCAGTGAAATGCCAAATCATAGTTCCTAATGCTCTGGAAGCATCTTTTGCAATAAATTCCAGTTGTTAAAAAATTCTAACATGGAAAACTTCTTCTGTTTGTGAAACAGCCAGCCAGTAATATGTCACAGTAATATGGGAATTCAAGAAAGTTTTGCAGGAGGCAGAGTTCAGTTGCAGGTTTTACTCCACCACCTTCCTTGGTCTGGACAGCTATTCTAGGACCACAGTGCTTCAATAAACTCAGCTGGCTTACAGCCTGAGATCAGCTTGCACCACCTGAGCACCACTACTATCTCTAGCCTTTGAGCAGCTCTCTGAGCATAGTCTAGCCCTTTCTCAGTTCTGTTTCACTGAGAAAAGCAATCTGAAATGGTGGAAGTAAGTCCAACTTGCAGCTGTTTCATTTGGATTTCAAAACTTTCTTGACTAGGAACCAATTTAAATACACTATAGCAGATCAAACATCACCAAGATGGCTGTACATTTTGATCACAAGTTTGTACCTTGCCTTTCTAAGTACAATGCTAAGATTAATGGAATTTTCTCAACAATACTTTGATAGCAGCTCAAATCATTCCTACTGAAAAACACTCATTTGAAACGACAAGTCCTTTTAACAGCAGGCGTTTTGGAGCACTTCACAGACTTCATGACTGCAACTTTCACCTACCACATCAGATGCTTTCAGGTGGCCAGATGTACCTTTCCCTCAGCTATTAAAAAGCTATGAATTGAGTAGCTCACAATTGTTTTTCCAGCCTGATTAGTGATTTTTCCCTTCCTATGGAATAAGAAAGCTCCCAGTTGCTCTTGGCTGTTCACATTTTAGGACTTGGCTGTAGATGCATTGCTGAACCTTGACTTCTGCTACCTCAAACAATGAAAAGACTTGCCATTTACCTAACATAAAAGAGCATATTTTGTGTTCTGCTGGGAAAACCTGTGCCAGAGCCAGCTTGTAGCAAGTTCCCAAAAGCTGAAACTGGATGACAGTTATCTCCATGTCCTTACAACCATTTTGCAATTTTCATCATTAGGCAGCAAATTGGTGCAAGACAAGTTTATAGAAAACCAAGCCTGACTAACCTCACTGCTCAAAGCCAAAGTTACTTTTACAAAATGACTCCTGGAGAAAGAACTTTCACAAAGTTTCTCTACCAATTCTACTCTGTCAGAATTAGGCCTGAAACAGCCTCAAAACAAAACATGCTCACTCATAGGAACTATTGGTTTAATACTTAAACTAAAATCAAGATTCAACATACACAAAATTTTAAATGTCTGTATGCATACACAAACTTTAAACATTCATTTTAATTCCTTACTTTTGGTTCATAATCAGGATCATTTTCTTCATCAGCTTCTTCTTCTCCCTCCTGAAAGAAAACACTTAATATTTCTCTAGCTTATCCACATTCAGCTTCCAGGGCCATTTTCATGAAAATTAAAATTAAATTGTACTCAGAAAGACATTCATTACCACTTTATGTTACACATATTGTATTAGTTTATCCTCCATAAAGCGTATCTTTTGACATCAGTGGCAGCTTAATTTTTAAGATATCTTAAAGGCTGTCTTAGCTTGGTTTGGGTTTTTTTGGTTGTTGTTGTCTTGCTGGTTGTTTTGTTTTTTGGTTTTTTTTAATTATTCATCTGAGATCCACCAAACAGTATGTTTTATCTTATTTCAGAAGTAACTCTTAGTGTCCAGAGCACTCAAAAACTAAAGGAACTCTTATTCTAGATAACAAACTACAACAGGTAAACTATTTGAATCAAGGGCATCTGTCATCTTACCTCATCATCTGCCTCTTCACCTTCTTCATCATACTAGAAAAGAAAAGAAATAGTTTTGATAGCATCATAAATGCAGCCATCTATAGCTCAAATAGATGTCAGAGACCACTCCATATTGTGATCTTAAGAGAATCATACAATGGTTTGGGTTGGACAGGGCCTTGAGGGTCATCTAGCTCTAACCACCCTGCCATGGACAGGGAAACCTTCTATTAGACCAGGTTGCTCAGTCTCATCCAACCTGGCCTTGAATACCTGCAGGGATGAGACACCCACAGTTTTTCTGGGCAACCTGTTCCAGTGTCTCACAACCCTCACAGTAAAGAATTTCTTCCTAATATCTAATCTAAACCTAGTCTCTTTTAATTCGAACCAAGACACTCCTGTGTCTGTCAGATTTAAAAACACTTTTTGCATCAGCATGAGCAATGTTCAACTTCCCCTGGTGAGCTCTGGCAGAGCAGACTGTCCCCGTTCCATGCAGCCCGGGAGGAGCTGATTACACTGTGGTACCACTTGGGGACGGCAGGGGACAGTGGAGCCCAAAGCAACCAGTCCTGTCAGTACCTGAAGGAGGGCCTCCACAGCCCCAGCCAAGCCTTCGCAACAAGGGCCAACAGTTTAGATTCTAAAAATTCATTTTTAAGACAGCACGTATCTAAGCCATCTTAACATTCAAACTGTCCTTGTTCAGCAGAGGCAGCGACAGAAAAAACGTTTTATACCTGTATAAAGTTCTGAGGCTTTGTGGTTTGACAATTTCAAGCTAAGCTCTTTTAAAACACTTAACCTTTTGCAGAACTTGCTTTGATTATTTTGGCATGCTTTGAATGTGCTTATCTAGCTTGATTTTTTTTTTTTTTTTTAAATAAGACAGTATTTTTGAAAGGATGAGGCTTGAATCTCATAAAACTTCATAGCCCACTGTCACTGTAAGCACAAAGAACAGGCTCAGCAGCTAGATAAAGTCTCATTTGTTCTCTGGCAGCTCATTATAGTTCCACAAAGTATTGGGTGCACTTCTCTAGGAATGCCTTAGATACAAAATGCTACTATGACATCCTCTAGATGATCAGCCACCACTGCTTTTGCCACAAAACTCTGAAGTCACTACTTCAAAGAAGCAATTATTTTTATGCTGCTCTTCCTGAATGATCTAGGAAGATCTGCTGCAACTAACATCCCATTCTAAAGACACCAATATAAGAAATCACCCAAGGTCCTCAAACAGCATTATTTCAAGGTTTTTAGTGTTCTGAATGAACATTATACTCACGTCATCATCATCATCTTCAATAGCTTCTCCAGTGAAGTACAGTACTGACCGGGGGACTATACGTTCACGCAAGAAATGACCTATTTCAAAGTCTGCAGCAAGGATTGCCTCGGAATCATCATCCTGCATAAAACAATATTATTTCCTAAACTATAAGATGGTAACTACTTTTGACACATACACACAAGTTACATGGTTTTGGTGTGGTCAGATTTACACAAATCCCATTACTGATCTTTTTGTTCCAGGAGTTGCTTTACAGAACTGAACCTGAGGGGTCAAGTTTGACACTTTGAACAGCCCACCTACATTACAAAGGGAGGAGCTGCTGCTTCAGAAATCCTAATTACATACAATTCTGGAGTTTTTGTTCCAAGTATAAAGATTACTTAATATCTCCCACAGACTTTCAGTTCATATGCACAATACTCTTAAATAACTGAACAATAGCCAGGTGAGCCTATCACAATAAAGATTCTACAACCTACTTCTGATTCCTACAGTGCATCTCCTTCTTGATTCCCATTAGACAAAGCCACTATTGAAGCACTTGAACACCTAAAAATGCTGTCTGATTCAGTCCTAGACTTTCACTCCTCTTGTTTTCATACCAAGTGTTCTGCTGTCTCCCATCTGAGCAATTACTTTCTTTTTGGGTTTTGTTTTTCTAAACGTTATGAACATACAGCTTTTGGTGTCTATGCCAACTAGAGTTCTAGCAGCATGCTTCTGGAAGCTTTAATTTCGTATTTCTCACTCAAACTGCATAATATATTCCCTACCGTTATGTATTTTTGGTAGTTTTTCTCCTTACAAAAACATGGGTTATTGCCATAGTGAGCACACAGAAAAGCAGGCTCTTGCAGTTTTCTGTTCCTGTTTTATTACTTTCAAGAGTTAACAACTTGAGAAATTTTTAATAGAATAAAACACAAACTGGATACATTCAGCCATGAGATAAAATCATCCAAAGAACACCTGAAGGGAGAGACTTACACCACCCATTAGATCGCAGACTAATAATGTAGATCACTACATTTCTACAACTCTTAACAATCCACAAGGTAGCTTTCAGGAAGCATAAACTATTAAAGTTGACTGAATTAAACTCTACTAACCAATTCAAACACTCCTCCTGAAAAAGAAAACTCAAATACATACTGGTCTTCATAAGTATTCTCAGTTAAAGACAGAAGCAGTTAAAGCTGAGGCTGTTTAACAAATTCTAAAATTCCATAAACACTCCATCAACATTTTTTAAATAAGCCAACTTACCAGGTCTCCACTTTCAGGAACTGTAGGAGAAAAAACAGAAGAAACAAGTGAGTGAGATACATTCTACATCTAAAGTTACAACATGTAAACTAGTGTTCAGCTTACCTTCAGGAGGACTGAAGAAGTTGAAGAAAGAGTCATTGGAAACAGTTTTTGTCACCGTCCTGACTGTTCCACGGCCCTTATGTTTTTGCTTCTTCTTAATGGTTTTCAAAGTAACATTCTTTCCTTTTTTCCAATCTATTTGGCAACTGAAGAGTAAATTTAAAAAAAAAATGACAGGGAAAAAACCCACAACTACCTGCAGCTTAATACCATTCCCCTTCTTACAATTATCTACTGAGACTATCATAACCAGAAGAGACACAGGGAAGAAAAAATATTAAGCTAGTGTTTATTCAGTCCTATCTTTTCATTAGTTTATCGGCTGAGAACAAGAGTAACAGGTTAATTTTAGGATTATTTCTATCCAGAAGTTTTTCCTTCCCTACTCTATCTCTGAAATGCTAATTTTCATTAGCTACCAAATAGTGCCTAGTTTTCTATCAACAACTAGTATTGCACCATTTTCAGAGCCACCCATCCATTACAAAGCAATGTCGTATTTGGGCATATTAGTAATATGCCAAAGTTCATCACACCTATCATTATAACCAGTAAGTCCTTAAAACAATGCATCAAGCAAGCATATAGGTTTTGGCTGATTTTGAGTTGTTAGTGTGAGTTCTGTCTTCTTGTGTTACATTCATTTGTTTGGGTTTTGTTACCTCTATCCTGCTTACAGAGCAAAATCATGCCTACACAGGCTTCCCTAAGAGTCAAAGCATTCTGGCGACAAGCAAATGAAAAAGTCACATCAGTGAAACTAACTGCATTTGCAGAAGTTTCTGATCAAATTCTTTTACAGACTCAAAGAAATTAAGTGAGTTGCTTTGGGACAAGAAGGGGCTATCCTAGCTACAAGAGAAAACAAGGACTAGGAGTTAATAATTTTTACAGAAGCAATGGCATCTCACACCAAACTCTGTCAAGATTCATGATTTTCCAATCAGTCCAAATTGGGGAAGACAAAACAGTTTAATCAAAGCTACCGAAGCATTTAAAATTAAATCTTACAGGACTTCGCAAAATATGTTAAGTGACTGGGAAATAAAGAGGCAAATAAGTCAGTATGAGCAACTGGAGATTAATTTAAGAGTAAAACCAACTGACTATGCAGTGATAGGCTGTAACTTAGTTATCACTCAGGAGTCAGAACACTGGAGACTTGAACACAAAAGTTACTCAATAGGCACAAGTGTACTCATAAAAATAATTATGTACAACATAGTTTTCTCTCATCCCTCTGTTCACAAAAAA